>AWWV01015047.1:0-35518 GCA_001974805.1 Corchorus capsularis
CTCTCTTATAAGAAAAGGGTTCAAATCAACAATAAGAAGGCATTCGTAATCTATTCTCATCATATTAGGATTCATAAATTTTACTACAAGTTTTATATAAAAGAAGTAGGAGTATTAAAATCCTTAAACCGATCATATTGTCCTAATCCTTTATGTCAAGAAAAAAAAAAGTTAATGTAAGCAAGCTTAGGGGTTTAATATTTCATGTCATTATATTATTATTATTATTATTATTACAAACAATAATAATCAAACCATATACCACGGCATGTCATTGGCATGGTTATTCTATGTATGGTGTCATGAGACCTAAAAAAAGAAGAATTAAAATTATTTACAGAATTAATTATAAAGAAAGTTGTTATCAAAAAATTTATAATAAAGAAGGTGGATTTTATAATTTTTTTTGGGTAAAAAAGTTTTGGTGTGTTGTATTAAATAAACTGAGGGAGAAGAGAGAGAGAGAGGGTTTGAAATCGAGACGCATGCAAAAACCTCATCATGGTGTTGCCTGTGACCCACGCTGGCCCCGCCCCCCTCTCCTCTCTCTCATGCCTGTCTTTGCTGTATTTTTTAAGCCTTCCCTCCCATTTTTTCATCTTTTTTTATTTTCCCCTTCCCGCAATCTTTTTTTACGCTTTTGCCACTTCACATTTTCCATGAGTTTTTCTTTTGACGTTTTTGCCCCACATTCCATCTTTCATTTTCTATTTACTTTTTCAAGTAATTACTACTATATATATTTCTATTTTCATTTTTAATTTTCCAACTCATAGACAACAATCATATTCTTTTTGTTAAAATAGGAAGTAATTACCTTTTATGAAATTGAAGGTGATTGATTGGATTATTACTAATTTTATATTTTTGTTTTCTTTAGCTTTTGAAGAAAAAGATAAAAATAAAATACTCAAAATGAATATTAAATCAGATATATAGTATAAAAATAGTAAAAATATCACCAAAAATTGAAATATACTCTTATTGAATGAGTCATGAAACTTTGAAAATTAAGTTACCACTTCCTTTAGAAAACACATTTAGATTGATTTTTAATAAAATTTTCCACAAAATTGATTGAAAAAACTATATTTATATGAATTATATATATGACATCCAATATCTCATCTTATTATCATATAATAACAATTAAAAATTGTAATTTCATCGTAATTATTATCAAATTTAATTGCAAATATAATGTCAAATAAGATAAAAGTAACAACGAATATGTTTTCTATTACGACTAAGGATTTTATTATCAGGGTTGTTAAGGGCATTCTTGAAGGTTAATTAAGTTTCTATTTATAGAAACAATGTTATATGAATGTAGTAGTTGTCAAAGTATGATAATTTCAATAATATGTTGCAAAAGAAAATTTACTTCAAATAGTAACAATGGTTTGATTTTGAAAGCACTTGTTGTAGGCATTTTCTTTGTTTAATTTTTACATATTTCTATCATTATCATCATTTTCAATTGTAATTTTTTTATTTCAATTATAATCATAATCATCACAATAAAGTAAAATGAACTATAACTTATAAAGTTCAAAAACATTAACATTTCTAGAAATAGTAGTGATAATTTTTTTCTTTTTAAATTTTTAACAGAAAAAAGTTAAAACCCCAAAAGTGAGAGGGCAAAATTGTAATCTCGATAACTAAGCACTGACGAGCAGCACCTCCCGCCAATTATAACGTTACTAATAATTAGAAAAGAGTATTCCATTTGAAGCAATTGAAGGGCAAACGAGTAATTTTCTCTTTTTAAAAATCAATTTTTTAACATTTAAAAATTTCTCGTACTTTCCTCCATTGGTTCTGCACAGTGAAGTGGAAGGCTCTCTCTCTTCTCTGTTTCGCAGTGAAGAAAGCCGAAAGTGACGAACCAATGAAAATCTTTACACAGATATATAAAAGAACCAAAATTACAAAAGAAAAAAGCACAAAAACCAAACTCTAAATAAGTTGAAAAAAAAAAAAATCCCCAAAAGCTACCAAAAGCAAAAACCCATCAAAGTACTACTGCTCTGCCCATTCTTTTTACATTTTTTTTTGGTTCATTTTCTTCTTCATTCCTCCACTACCAACAATATCTTCCACTGTTGTTTTTCCCCTTTTTTGTTTTGTGCTTTTTCATCCATTCTGTTGTTTTCTAAATCCATTTGTTTCATGCTCTGTTCAAACAAAGAAGAAGAGTCTGTCATGGTGAAGGGGAAAGCTATAGTTTTTGGTGATTGAATCCGGTCGAGAAAGTTAGGAACGATGTTTCAGAGGTTAGGGACGATATGGGTCTTTCACGAAATGGAGATCGGAGAAACGGTTTCGTTGAAGATGGTCCTTTGGCGTTAAACTGGAGAGATCTCTGTTTTTTTCCAGAGGGAGAAAAGAGAGTGCTTTGAATCCAGAGGAAGTCAAGCCTTGAAACGTTTCTTTTGTTTCCTTTGTTTCTGCCTTTTCCCGTTTAGTTTTTTAGGAGGGGTCTTGGGTGGTTTTGAATCGGAAGCTGGCCGAGTGGAATTGATCAAAGAAGAAAGCTATTTTCGTTTATAGTTTGGAGGAGAAAAATGGTTGGGGAGAATCAGATCGGTTTTTGGGGATAAGAAGCTCTGATCTCGAAAGATATTAAGAGATTTTTCTTGGTGTTTGGGGCTGTCCTCAAAGAGTGCCAAAAAAAGCAAGGTACAAGGATAACACTATCCCCAATCAGGATATCGTTGTCCCTTGTCGGGTTATCTCTCTCTCTCCTTTTCTTTTTTTATCTTTAACATTTCACAGTCAAGCATTAAACATTTCCTAGTTGTAAGATTTCAGGCTCTTATGATGAAATCCTGGTAGAAGAAAAATTTTCATTTCTGTCATCTTCAGTTTCAAGCTATGGAGTAGCTCAAGGAAGAGAGAGAGAGAGAGAGAGAGATAATAAAGGAAAAAGAAAAAAAAATCTCCAAGGTTTTTCTGGTGGATTCCTGTAGAAATTGTAAGCTTTGGTTCATAGATTGAGTTTTAAGTACTTTTGTTTAGTTCCTTGTGATTTAAGAAAGGAAGGGAAGTCGCAGAAGGTTGTGGTTTTAGCAAAAGGGAGGCTATTTGGGGTTTACGGTAATCGTTAAATTTGGAAATTGAAGTTTGAAAGATGGCAATGTCCTGCAAGGATGGTAAACTTGGAAGCCTTGATAATGGGAAATATGTAAGGTACACACCGGAGCAGGTTGAGGCCCTTGAAAGGCTTTATCATGAATGCCCCAAGCCTAGTTCGATTCGTCGTCAGCAGCTGATAAGGGAGTGCCCCATTCTCTCTAACATTGAGCCTAAACAGATTAAAGTTTGGTTCCAAAATAGAAGGTTTGCCTTTTATTTTGTTTCAGTGTCTCTGTTTACTGCACTTCAATTAACAATGAACTAATAAGATGTGGGATTTTAAGTATTTCTTCTGATTAAAGAAGTGGGAAAATTTTATTCGTGTAATTAATGATTGAGGCTTAATTGGTCAAAAATTATTTCAGGTGAAATATCTTTTTTTAATAACAATGCATGTTGATATTTGTATTTTTGAACTGTCAGATGTAGAGAGAAGCAGAGGAAAGAGGCGTCTCGCCTTCAAGCTGTGAATAGGAAGCTGACTGCTATGAATAAGCTTCTGATGGAGGAGAATGATAGGTTGCAGAAGCAGGTGTCGCAACTGGTGTATGAAAATGGCTACTTTCGCCAGCATACTCAGAATGTGAGAATTTATGCTTTTGGCTTTTGTTAATTTACTTCTAGTTACTTGTTATGTTCTTTTCCGGTTGCTTGAATTTTGTAGGGATAGGAAAGAAAACTTGGGAACTTTTTACTTGTTTGCTTACTTCCCACGAACAAGCAACTAAAACTTGAGCTGAATTTGCTATATTTTTTTTGTTTATTTATTTTTCGTTTTATATGCTTTGATGGATTTTGAGTGACATTGGAATTGAGAGAGAAGGATTGTTTTTCTTACAGACGACACTTGCAACTAAAGACCCAAGCTGTGAATCGGTGGTGACCAGCGGTCAACACCACGTGACACCTCAGCATCCTCCGAGAGATGCTAGTCCTGCAGGGTTAGTGGGGTTATGGGTGTTGGGTCCTTTTCAGTCATCGTGCTTTGTGACCACTTTGTTGTGTGTTATGTGTGTGTATTTGTGGGTATTAAATTGATGCTTGTATTTTTTCCAGGCTTTTGTCCATTGCAGAAGAGACTTTAGCAGAGTTTCTTTCAAAGGCCACTGGAACTGCTGTAGAGTGGGTCCAAATGCCTGGAATGAAGGTATCTCTCGACCTTTTTTCTTTTTCTTTTCTAAATACATCAAATTAACTACTCTTTTCTTATTATAATAAAATAAATTCAATTATTAAACCTTTAATAATTTCGATGTTATAAGATAGTTAGTACAAAGCTTGGAAGAATTACTTTATCCAGTGCTTCTGCTTATCTTTTTGGATGGTTCTGCTGAAACTAGTACTAGTTTAGAATGTAATTTTTTGGAGGTAATTAGGTAAATTATGTCATTAGATATTCATGTATTGTTTCATTTAGCAGCAACTTTTGACTTTTAATCCATCCTCCCTATTCTCTTTTTGACTTGTACAGCCTGGTCCGGATTCCATTGGAATCGTTGCTATTTCTCATGGTTGCCCTGGAGTGGCAGCACGTGCATGCGGCCTTGTTGGTCTTGAACCTACAAGGGTAAGTCTATTTCTCATTGTATGCTACAATAGCCTTTTCATTTTGAGTTTGAAGTTCAATGATAATATGTCTTCCAGGTTGCAGAACTCCTCAAGGATAAGCCTTCGTGGTTCCGCGATTGCCGAGCTGTGGATGTTCTAAATGTGCTGCCTACTGCCAATGGTGGAACCATTGAGCTGCTGTATATGCAGGTCTGTGCTCATTACTGTTTAGGGGTTGTCAAACCTTTTTGGTACATTATTGTTCAATGACCTCTTCTACATTGTTTGTAATACAGCTCTATGCACCGACGACATTGGCGCCTGCTCGCGACTTCTGGTTGTTGCGTTATACTTCTGTTTTAGAAGATGGAAGCCTCGTGGTATGTGTTTGTATGAGTATATTCCGGTTTTAACTGATCATTGCGCCAAATATGTTTTTGCTAGTTAATATTGGGTATTAAACATTCCAAAAAATTGATGCACTTAACTTGATCTCTTAATAAAGACCTTTTCTTTTTTTCTTCATGATTTTTGCAATGGCTAGGTCTGTGAGCGGTCACTTAAAAATACTCAAAATGGCCCTAGTATGCCAGCAGTGCAGCATTTTGTGAGAGCAGAAATGTTGCCGAGTGGGTACCTAATACGTCCTTGTGAGGGGGGTGGGTCAATTATACATATTGTTGATCATATGGATTTGGAGGTATATTTATGTTTTGCATCTAAATTGTCTTTCAATACTTTAAACTATTTTTACCAACATGTGATACTTACGGAGTGTTTATAATCAACAGCCATGGAGTGTGCCAGAAGTGTTGCGCCCACTCTATGAATCATCAACAGTACTTGCTCAAAAGACAACAATGGTGGTAAGATTGTTTTTCCTATATATAGTAGCATGTTACTTATTGCTTCCTTTGTTCTGTTGATTTAAGCCACATGCATCTGAAGTTGTTTCGAGGAAGGCTTTTCTACTCAAATTTCTTCAGCTATAGCTTTATAAAAAAGATGAGGATGTTATTTTCTTTCAGGCTCTACGCCAACTGAGGCAGATTGCTCAAGAGGTTTCTCAGTCAAATGTGACTGGCTGGGGCAGACGACCTGCAGCCTTAAGAGCACTTAGCCAGAGATTAAGCAGGTCAGTTTCCAAATGCTTATCATTATCTAATTCTTGTCTGTCAAAGTTGATTTGATAATTACAATTTAAAAGGTAATTCCTGACAGGGGTTTTAACGAGGCTCTCAATGGTTTCACTGATGAGGGGTGGTCAATGATGGGAAATGATGGCATGGATGATGTTACTATCCTGGTGAACTCATCTCCTGACAAGCTTATGGGCCTCAATCTTTCTTTTGCTAATGGATTTCCATCTGTCAGCAATGCCGTCTTATGTGCTAAAGCATCCATGCTTTTGCAGGTTAGGTGCTGCACATCTTTTAGCCTTAATGATACACTAGAAACTGCTTTGGGATTCATATAAGATTATTATTATGATGCCAGTTTACTTACTTTGGAGGGGTTTTCCCTCCCTTGCCTTAAATACTCAACTGACAACACGCACATTGTAATCACCTGGATGACTGAGCACTTCTCAATTATCTCATATTTTGCTAGTCCCACTGGGTTGAATTTCTGAAGACTTATTAAAAAAAGCAAGGGGTGCAAATTACATTTGATAAGTCCTTTGGCATTTGTTCGAAGGACCTGGTCTTGATTTTTCCTTTCATGACAGATAGGGGTAGATTAAGGGATAGCCCGTCCATTGTGCAAGCAAAATTTGTACTACTTAGTAAATAATTATATATAGAGAGGATATTATCTGCATATTTTATAGCATCATCATTTATTATATCAACATATCATTTGAATATTTTATAACATCGGCATAGTGAGACATCATTTATTACATCGGCGGTCTGTTGTGTGGTCAATATAATTTATTCTCTCTTCTAGAATGTACCTCCTGCAATTCTTCTCCGGTTTCTACGGGAGCACAGATCAGAATGGGCAGACAGCAGCATCGATGCCTACTCAGCCGCAGCTGTTAAAGTTGGTCCATGTAGCTTACCAGGGTCTCGAGTAGGAGGTTTTGGTGGTCAAGTTATACTTCCCCTGGCACACACCATTGAGCATGAAGAGGTAAGAAATTAAATATCTCAGCATTTAAGATTGTTTTTGTAAAATCATATTTACTAGTTTCAACAAATACGTGACAATTATTTTTATGTTTCTTTTAGTTCTTAGAAGTCATAAAATTGGAAGGAATTGCACATTCTCCTGAGGACGCAATAATGCCAAGAGACGTTTTCCTCCTACAAGTAAGACTTCTTACTTGTCATCTATATCACAGTTCCCTTTTTCTTTTTGTTGTGCTTAGTACTGTCTTCTCGCATAACTGTGGTTTTGTTTTATTATTATAGCTATGCAGTGGAATGGATGAAAATGCTGTGGGCACCTGTGCTGAGCTTATATTTGCTCCCATAGATGCTTCTTTTGCTGATGATGCCCCTCTATTGCCTTCTGGTTTTCGCATCATTCCTCTTGATTCTGGAAAGGTTGTTATCCATCTATCATGTTAAGCAAGGTTCTTTGTACGGATTTTCTGCACATTTTGTGGAGTTTTTAATTAAGCAATGGATTAATGTTGCAGGAAGCTTCTAGTCCAAATCGTACTCTTGACCTTGCTTCTGCTCTTGAGATTGGGCCTGCTGGAAATAGATCATCTAGTGATTACTCAGCTAATTCTGGCTGTGTGAGATCTGTAATGACCATAGCATTTGAGTTTGCCTTCGAGAGTCACATGCAAGAACATGTAGCATCAATGGCCCGGCAATATGTCCGCAGTATTATATCTTCAGTTCAGAGGGTGGCGTTAGCACTTTCTCCTTCTCATTTAAGTTCACATGCTGGTCTCCGAACCCCACTGGGTACTCCTGAAGCACAGACACTTGCCCGTTGGATCTGCCAGAGTTACAGGTACATCACTCCTCCCACCTTTCCTGGATAGATTTTACATTCATTATTATTGTGATATTGATCGGGAAAGTTATACAAACTGAAGGGCTTTTTGGGATGACAGGCTACAATAGGTTATTGTGTCACTTCTGTGTTAGTGATGTTACCCACTCTCATTTTAGATATTCTTGCTGTCGCGTGGCCTAGGTTTTTTCCCCTATAATTAGATTTGGTTTTTAGGTTTGATCTGTCACTCTGCTATCAACTTGTATTTAAAAGGAAGTGAGAAAAATGCCATGCATGCCAAATATGACAAATTGTTGCATAAGCTGGATTCTTTTTCTAGGAACAACTGCTGTTATATTTTGAAGCTTGGTTGATTCATCTCTAATTTTGCAGGGTCTACATGGGTGTTGATCTGCTCAAATCTAGCAGTGAAGGGGGAGAAGCCATACTCAAGACCTTGTGGCATCACTCAGATGCTATCATGTGCTGCTCTCTCAAGGTATGTGTGCAGTATTTAATACCTCCCTCCCCATTGTTTGTCTCATAGTTTGCAATTGGAAACATGAATTTTTCTGTTAGGAAAGTGGTTTTTTGGCTGATACCAAATCAGATTGTCCTATATATTTTTGACACGGTATTGTTGTATGTATATGGTAGAAAGTGCTTGTATTAGTGTTAATAATTCAAGATATGGCAATTAAAGCCATGTCCATATTGATGTAATTTAGTAGATTGCATGATTTTTTCCCTTGAACAATTAATGTTTTCTTTACATAAGCATCAAATCTCAAATTAGTGTTGGACTCAATTCCTTATTGCTAATAGTAGCTTTTATTTATGTCTGTTTTATCTAAAGGCTAATCATTCTTGCAGGCATTGCCCGTTTTTACCTTTGCGAATCAAGCTGGGCTTGATATGCTGGAGACAACTCTGGTAGCTCTCCAGGACATTAGTTTGGAGAAGATATTTGATGATCATGGACGAAAAACTCTCTGCACAGAGTTCCCACAGATAATGCAACAGGTTCTGATTTCTAACTAGAGAAATAACGTCTTTGTGTATGATTACCAATTAATGGAATAATATCAAATGTGTATATTGTTGCTTTTAGGTGCTAGATTTTCCGAATTTTATGCATTGTGTACTGACATAAGTGTTTCTCCCGGAAGGGTTTCGCTTGTCTACAAGGTGGGATCTGTTTGTCAAGCATGGGAAGACCAGTTTCATATGAGAGAGCAGTAGCTTGGAAAGTGTTGAATGAAGAAGAGAATGCTCATTGCATCTGCTTCATGTTTGTCAACTGGTCATTTGTCTGAACTTTTGGACCAGTAAGGAGACAGACCAAACTCTAGAAATTATGGTTTTATGTTTAATTTGTTGGCTTGTGTTTATCTTTAGACCGTTGGGAAAAACCTTATATAATATACTATCAACTATCAAGGCATGTTTTTCTTTTGTACTCTAGAATGACCAATATGTTTATTGGAATCGTATGCTCGAAATCAGTTGATTGATTATGCATATGTAAATCTCTATTCCCGGTTAGGTCTTGTTGGTCTCAGTTTCGGCCAAGGTGCGAAACTCGGCCATGGTGCATTTGTTAATTAAGGAACCTAAACTAAGAGTGAAATGAATAGTATAATATATCTGATCAAGAAGATTGGAATGGAAAAAGTATGCATGAAAGAAAAATAAGATCTCAAATTAATAACTCAAAATAATAGGAATCATTTATTGATTGATATCTCAGAATACATGGATTTTAGTAGATGAAAATGGGTTACAATTGCTTGCTAGCTAGTAGCCATAAAGAGCAAAAGGATTTGCTTCATCTCACCTCCAAAACTACTATTATTCAACCATGGACTAACTCTCTTTATTATTACCTACAGCAAGTCATAAATGGTGCATTTTCTGAACATCTGCTAGAAAATTTCACATTTACAATATAGCTGATTATAATGGGGGAAGGAAAAAAGAACTTTGAACCAACCTTAAAAAACCCCTACCAAACTAGCTAAGCTAAGCTATAAGGTGGTTAAGTTTTTGGTTCTAAGAAACAAACATGTTCCTGGACAAGGGAGATCAAAAGCAGGAAGAATTTGATGCCCACCTAAAAAAGCAAAAAAAAAATTCTAAAGCAAATTTTACAATCAATCAACTAAGGATAGAAAAATAATACTCCTTGGTTGATTTCATGTATGATAATTTGGACCCAAACCCAAAAAACTTTCAAAGGTGTGAAGAGTGAAAAGTTTGGTCCATTAAAAAAAAAAGAGAGAAGAGATCATCAATAGGGTTAATAAAAAAAAAAAAGTAAAGAAGAAGAAAAATAAGAAGGTTTGATCAGTTTGCTACTCTGAGATTGTTCATCTCCCTTGTGATTGCTGGAATGCAACTTGAACTCCTAGAAATCCCACCTTTCTTTTGAGGTCCTCCTCTAGGGCTAATAGATTTGGCCCTCTTCCTCAAAATGTCTCTCATGGCTTCAGCTGTGAACAAAGCTGGATAAGCCCTCCCAAACTTATTAAACCTTGCACAAGTATTCATATGAGCACTCAAAGCTTCCTCTATTTTCTTCCCTCCATTCTTCTCCATCTCTTCTTTCACTGCCTCAGAACATAACCCACATATCCATTTCCCTAAGAACTTGTTCCGGACACGCTCTATGTACTCCGGGGTACACTCTTCACTCATCCCACAACACTCACACTTTGCATCTTCCACTTCCGATATGGGTGGCAGCGCCCCTGCCGCCCCGACCGCCGCCACCGCCGCCGCCTTCTTCTCATTGTCAAGCACTTCTTTGCTGATGAGTTGGAAAGAAATGTCGGATATGGTCCGATGGAGGGTGTCGTTTGACAGCCTTGGTGGCTTAGGGAAGTTGTTGCTCCTTGTGTGAGTGCTGGTAGTAGTCATAGCCTCTCCATGTGGTGCCATGTTTTGAGACACAAATTGAAACCCAAATTAGGAAAACGAGAAATAATGATGAATTGATGATCAGCTTGAAAGAAGATTTTGTAGGTACGTATGTTGTTAAGTGCCGACTATTAAGTGCATGAAACTATAGGAAACTATCTTTATTTATAGCAGGTGGGATTGCTTCTTCGTATCTAACAAGTGATCGTATGTGTGGATTTTGTTAGCCCACATGTCAGGTATCAGCAGCTGCTAGATTTTTCAAGAACAATTATAGAAAGAAAATGCCAACTTGCATGTTTTGGCTTTTTGGGTTTAAAGCTATATCTTTTCATCTAAATCCATAGAGAAGAGAGCTCAGCTACCATCGTTGTCATTTCATGGAAAAGTTTTTAGGATATTTTTTACAAGTTCACTTTCTGCTCTCCTACATTGGGTAGTTGGTTCATCTTCATATATCGATCATCAAGGGTGATGCAATTAATGAGAAAATTTCTTTTCATGTACTCCTTAATACATTAATTTAATGAGAAAATATATACCAACTCTTTTTTTTTAACTAACTCTCCGGTATTGAGTGACCATATTGAGTCCCGACTAATTTGGAGTCGAGTCGCGTCAGACCCATAACGGGAAAGCTCTCCTAGCACCTATTTTCGTCATTCACTAAGTGACATTAAACTCATTCCACTCAACCCAACATAATATATCCCAACTTTTCATTTTCAAAGATGATTTTTATATAAGCCTAATTTGAGAAATAATTTGTCTCCATAAAGTAATAATGCAAGTTGGGAATTCACGTGAGGGCTTAAACTAGCCATATGCACACATTAAGGCCTTAGTCCATAGCTAACCCAACTTTTTGTTTTTGGAGACAACAACATTAAACGAATCAATTTCTCCACCAGAAAAACCTGAGAGCTATCACGAGAGCAGCAAGCTCAAAAAATACTACTTTTACTATTAACACTTTATAACAAAGTAGAGCCACACAAGAGAGGAGACAGTGGGGGAAAAGTAGTTGAAGAGTTAGGTTTTTTTTGCATACTTTTTTTTTTCCCAATTAAAGTAATCATTCATGTATTGTACAAAACTTCTAAAAATTAGTCACATATATCTTGAAAAATAAGTTGGAAAACGAAATTTAGCTTTTGATTTGTGGGTTTCATTGGATTAATAGCGATGGGTGAGTCATTGGGGGGCTAGCTTTTGGTTTTGAGGGTCGAAAACTTGGCTACGGTTGTACATGGCTAACCACTTGTGAATCATGACAGTGAGATATACCATTTGATATATGCACATATATATTATGCAAATTAATAGTGTGTATATATTTAAGTCTTTAAAAAGGACTAATAATACTAGCTTTGCATGTGTGTGTGGCCATGCAATTGGTGAACCATATATTCATTTAAAGACCAAGTTTTCTCGAGCATCAAGTATCTTCTAAAGTAGCATCTTATCGTATATGCCAATAGTCGCATTAACTTTTATGAAAGAGTGCTGAATTGTTAATTTTAATAATTAAGATTTAAATGGAGTACAAAGAAATATCTTTTTTGTTTTTGGGAACATGATCACGAGTATCCTTAGGTAGAATGAATCCTTTTCCTAGATCATCTAAAGAAACTAAACCTACATCATTATTAATCAACTAATTACTTGATTTCTAATTAATTTCTCAATCTCAATGAGCCTATAGTGAAGGTGAATCATCTATCATTATGATTAAGAGGTTGGCTAATATAGATCTTCAAGATTATTGCTTTTATTTTTCTGGTACAATTCAAGATTATTGTTTTAAAATTATAATAATTAAATCTACAATGTTATTCTTTCAAACAAACCTTCAATATTAATTTTGATTAATTCGGAGTTGAGTCACACCATCACCCCTTGACGCATATATATATATATATATATATATTTCTAATCACAAACTCGAACCTAAAACTATATATATATTTTTTCTAATCACAGACTCGAACCTAAAACTTTAAGAGGGATTTAGCACTCACTCAATCAGATAGACATTGTCAATCTATACTTGTATCTAATTATGTGTGTAATATTTAGAATTTAACTTGAATCATATATATATGCAAAGTGCAAAACCCTTTTACCCAAAAAAAAAAAAAAGCGCAAAACCCAAGGGCCCAAGGCGCACCATGCAAGAGATGGGAATTTGATCCCAGGCCCAATGGAAATCCAATTAATCTTTCAATTGAGGACTTAACCAATGGGCCCAAGCCCAATAAAACGGCTTACCATCTCTAAACTCACACGCTTTCTTGACACGTGTAAACGGAGGAATTACAAAAGAATAAAAAAAACAAAACAAAAATTTCCCCCGCGCCCTCAGGAAGGAACAAAAAACCTTTGGCCAACGCACCATAAAATCCCCCCCAACGTCTCTCTGTTTCTCTCCGATTCAGAAATGGAGGCGTTATTGTCGAATTACGTAGAGAAAAGCTTGAACAATTACATGCGAAGAAACGCCATTTTTCTCTGTGAACGCCTTTACGCTGAATTTCCATCCGAGGTTTAATTTAATTTTTAATGAAATTAATTTCGTTATTTATCCTGCTTCAATTTAGATGATCGATTTGTTTTTTCTTTGGAACTTTTTGAATTTTCGGTTTCCGAACGTAGGTGAATTTACAATTGTTGGCTAGATGTTACTTGAATAACAATCACGCTCATTCTGCATATTATATTCTAAAAGGTACAACTATGTTCTTACCGATTAACAATTTTTCTTGGTTCTTCGCGTTTGAGAATTGAGTTTGTATTTTTGTTTCTCCTGTGATTTTGATTTGAAAGGTATGCAAATGGCTCAGTCTCGTTACTTGTTTGCCACTGCCTGCTTAGAGATGGATCTCTTTAGTGAAGCTGAAGCTGCGTTGCTGCCAATTCAAGAGCTTGGTGCTGAGGTATGTGGTTGTATTTTTGTAGTGAAGTGTGTCAGAATTCTAAAATTGTCAATCAGGGGCATTTGTTTCTTGAATTTTCATTTGGAATTTCTTTGTTAACTATTGTTGTTACATGTATGTAGGTTCCAAATGGTATTGGTGCGGCCGTGCACTATCTTCTTGGCATTATATATAGGTTTCTGCTGCTTGCTTTTTTATGTTTAATATTATAAAATATCTGAGTTTCTTTGCCGGTGTTTCCCATCCATTTTTCCAATGGTATGGTAGGCTTAGTTTTGATGCCGTGGGCTCCTTCACTAGGTACTTGGCTTTCAATTGAAAAAGTTTTTGGTTTGAATGTAATCCTGAACTCACAATTTCCTTTCTTTTTAATTTTTTTTTTGTTTCTTCAATTTTCACAAGGGAAAATGGATTTTCATCTCTCTTTTCCACCTAATAAGCATGACAAACTTTGAAAAATTGTTTGATGGGTTGAAAAATTTTATGTTAGTTAAACTAGATGCTTTTGGCGTTAATTGATGTTATCCACCAAGGCCGATGCTATGTTATAGAATTTCCTTTGCATTTTAGCAGTATATTACTGGTGCTAGATAGGTGCATTCTCTATTTTATTTTCTCTTCCTCACTCCCATATCTTTCTTCTGGTTTTCTGCCATAGGAACACGGATAGAGTGGGAGGTTCTGTTGAACACTTTAGAAAGGCTTTGTCAATTGATCCATTATTTTGGGCAGCATATGAGGAACTATGTATGCTAGGTCAGTATAAATGGAATTTTATGGACGTTAACTGAAAATATTATATAATGTTGAAACTTTGATATTCTTTTCTTTTCTTATCTTTTAATAAGCAAAATTTCTCTAATAAGAAGAGAGAATGGACAAGTACCTTTTCCAAAGTTTTGTGTGGGGAAAAAAAGCAATAGGGTGCAGTAGTGGACATGTTTCATGGTTCAAATATTTGTTGTATTACATTCAATGTTGCATGAGTCTTCTGGACTCCTGTACATGACCAAAGGGTAACAATAGGTTTCTGGAATTATATAATGAGTCAGTTCAAAATGTTAGCATTACAAAAAAAGGTTAAATGTAGGGCTTAGGCAATCTATAAAAATGAAAGTTGTGAAAGATTGTTCATTGGTTTTGTTGTGTTGCGTGCAGTGGTTTGTTGTGTTGAGCATGTAAGAAGCTAGATGTTACGATAGGGGTCGCTGACCTTTCTGGAAATTTTGGAATTTCTTGCAACATGGATAATAATTAGATTAGTTTGAAAATATGAAATAGGTCAAATGTGTCCAATACTTGGGATTTGAAAGTTTAGTCTTTTACACTCAACCGTGGACTGGAGAAGCCATTACATTTCCAAAGGTAAAACAGAGATTCCAGGGCATACATTGTGAAGCTTTGGAGAATCTTTAACTTGTGATTTAACTGTGAACTAACCCATTTATGGTTCAACAATGATAATACCCCTCAAGTGGATTGATCTTGGTTGGTTGATCAATTTGACTCAGTGAAACCTTATTGAAATTACACAAAGTCTGCATAGGGTTACAATTAATTTTATACTAAATTCTTCAGTAGTATGCTATAATATCCATTTAGCAAGGTTTGGCCAAGGCTTAGTTGCTTTTGTTCCAGGTGAGGCGGAGGAAGCTACTGTCTATTTTGGTGATGCGGCTGTTCACTTAGTTCAAGAGCATTCTCTAGGTAATGCATCAAATGATTTACAAATAACTGATAAGGATCAAAGCTCGGATTCTTCTCAGACCTTTGGATTAGAAGATTTGAGTCTGTGCCATGTACAACAAATGGGAGGGAACAACATCAAAGATATGTGTCAAAACAATCATGGAGGAGCTCTTTTAGCAGGACCTGCTGGTGAAATAACTAACAACGGTTGCAAGATGTCATTCTTTAAAACTCCTTCTCCCGTGCTCACACAAGTAAGTCATTTTTGTGCGATTAAATAGGATGACGTACTTATTTTGATTTTGATGTATATCTTTAACTTGTTTAATGCTATGGTATTGTGTGTATATGTGTATATGTATGCTCAGTTAATCTACTGCCTCCTTTTGCATTATTTTATTTGA
This sequence comes from Corchorus capsularis, assembly GCA_001974805.1. Classification (NCBI taxonomy): domain Eukaryota; kingdom Viridiplantae; phylum Streptophyta; class Magnoliopsida; order Malvales; family Malvaceae; genus Corchorus; species Corchorus capsularis. The sequence goes on from AWWV01015047.1 coordinate 15,596, forward strand.
TGAGTATATTTGGGCAAGTAACTTAATCATGCTCTAGTCTGTTCAACTTAGATGACATGCGGATATTCAGATTTAAGGACTACCAAGCTTTCCTTAGTTGTCAGATTTATGGTAATAATGATCTAGTTACCTCAGCTTTGATGGATTTATTACCTTGGATTTTGGAAGCAATGTTATTCATGATACAGCAGCTGGTTCGTTAGGGAGTGCAGAATCTGGCAGCTGATAGGTTCTTTTTGTGTATCAATGTTGTTCGCTGGGTGGTTGAATGTGGGGATTGAGGTGTGATGTGACAAATAATGGCTGTGAATGGAAGCTCTATTTCTGTTTGAATTATATCTCTGAGCATGTGACCTAGACTTGTAGACATTGATTTTCTTATTAAAAGAAGAATGGGTATTTGCATATATATGTGTGCCTTTACATGGCACCACCCTAAGATCCTTGTTGAATGCTGTAAATATGCTTTTCTTCACCAATCCCCCATCAAAAGCAAAATGAAAAGAAGAAACCATCTTTTGCACTTTATGCTCTTGCTTCATGTTTACTCTTCCATATTTTTTACTCTGCTGCTTGTGTTTCTAAGTGCTATATTTTTAATTCTTAAGCTATCAGATCCACCATCTCTAGTTAGAAACATGCAACGTTGTCGAAGTGAAAGCTCTGGAAGATCTAGCATCCAAGCTCGAAGAAAATTTGCTCGTGTAAATGAATCAGCACAGGTGGTAGTTACACATTTATGCCTGTTCTTTTCTGTTACACTCCTTACTTTTAAAGGAAATTCTCTCATTTTTGTTTGCCATATTGCCATATACACATTAATACTTTGCTAACAACTTTCACTTGTTACATTTTTCAAGAGGAGTCATCTCGCTCCTTCTACTCTTGCATTGTGACATTGTATGTAATGCAAGTATTGTCAGTGGTCTTTAGAGTCATAACCTGACAAATTTATTTAAGTAATTTATAACCATTACCAGTTTTATTGTCTTTGTAATCTTTCCAGGATTTAGCTTGGTTTTGAGAATTAATTCAACTTTAGGCTTTGTACATCTACAGATGGACTGCTGTGTTGACTTTTTGCTTTCTTTTTAATCTGGCAGCTTATTCTTTTCATATTTCTCTCACAATTAATTTCTGTTTCTTGCTTGGGATATCCTCCCAGTATTAATGGTTTTATTATATTTGTTGTATCATGTAGCATTGTTGAATTAGTATACATTATCCTTCACTCAATTATTCTTAATCCTAAAATGTTCTCTCTCTAATGTTATCATTCTGAAGATTCGTGGCAGTTTATTTTTCGATTCAGGACGCCGTCGAAGTACAAGATTAGCCGCTGCTCGAAGATGCGTGAATACCTCAAGAGGGTCAGATAATGAAGCAGAAAATTTGTTTACTTTAACTAAATCAAGCTCTACAGCTTGCTCTTCAACAGATTGTAAAGACCAATCCGAAAATCTTGAGGAAGGTAACAGTATATTATGTATATCCTTTGTCAGTTTTTATCTTAAGGCATCTTTTACTAATACTATATGATTTTAAAATATAAGGTCATGATATGATTTGTCAAGATAGGGCTTCCAGTAAAGTTAAGTTTTCCTTCTCTTGATCAAATTCCATGAAATAGCATTTATTTCATGCGGTCGGTCAAGGAGGTTTAATTAATTTGCAAGCATTAAAAAATGGATTGTTTGTAAAAACTAAAAAGGGAATAAACGACTGACAAGTGGAAACTCCACAGTGGATGAGAAAGCTGAGTTAGAAAGAAAGCACCTTTAGCATGCAAAGGAGGCTGCAGTTAATGAAAAGATCCACATGTCTTCCGGATTAATCATGTGCTATCTACCCACTAATATTCTTTGCTATCTACTTAGTAATATATACTAATAGTATTTTGATTGTCATTGGGCTTTCTTCAATTATACTTTTAAAAAAAAAAAAAATTTGTCTAAAGTGAAGGAGCTGCAAATAGCAAGCAAGGCTTAAGGAACTACGATCAACATTCTAAAGAAAGATTAATTATTAGGTGATATGCCCTTTATAGGGTAGTTTTGTGCATTTATAGGTTTATGAAAGAAGGGCCATTATCATGTTTCGATGCTGTTCCACTTGACTACTTGTCAGTCATAGATGGGGTTAAAACCATTTAATGCTCTTAATCTTCTTCTCCTTCTTGTTTATTGAGCTCAAGTCTTCTTGGCACCTGCCTGTGGCATACTGGAATCTGATGTTGCATAATGTCATACACCATATTCTTATCTCTAGTTTGCTTATGCAGACATTTGTCTTCATTTTTTAAGTAAAGCATTTTGATGTCATTAGTAGGGAAATTAATGGAAACTAAATTAATGCTGTATCAGAGTTCAGATCAGCTTCTTCAACTTTTTCTTCATCTGAGGATGTTAAATTTTTTCAACATGAGGTAGTAAATACAAAACTGAGAGGCTTCCTCCCAAATAGTTCAACAACTGAATCTGCTATCTCAGATATGATGAGCCTCCTGAGAATTCTTGGGGAGGGTTATCAGCATTTGTGTGGGTTTAGAAGTCAGGTATTGCTTCTTTCATTTGAAAAGGTTCTTCACTTCTTCTTTTATCCTGAATAGTGAGCTTGAGTACAAAATTTTCTGGAGTAAAATAAAAAAATGCGATTGTGGATACTTTTATCCTTGATGTTACAGGAAGCTTTAAATGTCTATCAAAAGCTCTCATTAAAGCAGTACAATACAGGCTGGGTGCTTTCTCAGGTGATTGGCTTTTATTTTGAGCTGTCTGTTTTCTGAATTTATCTGCTGGTTATTTAGTTATTCTCTTTTTTGGCCAGAGTTATTTAGTTATTCTCTACTAATCTCATTAAAACGCTTGAAAATTCCAATTCTCCTCCGTATCTATAATACCGTCTTAGTGAATTATTTAAAAATCCTATGTTCTCATTGGAAATCATTTCCTACAGAGTGAGAATGGACAAAACCAAAAAATGTGGTCATTTGCTGCATGCTACCATCCTTGTTACTAAGAATTTGGATTATTTCATTGCATACGCAGCCTGCAATTTTTTAGTTGTGTAAAATAGAATATTTAGAAAGGATAGTCAATGGTTTATTGTAAGAATTTGGTTTACCCTGTTCAGAGTTTAAAGGTTGTGGATAATAAAGTATCCTTTATTGCAGGTTGGGAAGGCATATTTTGAGCTAGTGGATTATTTAAATGCCGATTTTGCCTTCAGTCTTGCTCAACAAATATCTCCTTACAATCTAGAAGGGATGGACGTGTACTCGACAGTTCTTTATGTGAGTGATCTTTGCCTTTATATTAACTTGGCATAGGTAGTTCATTAAAAGCCACTTGAATGTATATTTTCAGTTGCTGATTTATTTAATTTTATATGCAATTTGAAACCCTTTAGTTGATTGCCATCTACTCAAACAAGAATATACTACATTTTGCATACTATTTCATCATGCTTCTGATTTATTTGCTTTCGCTAAGTTTTGTTTTTAAAGTGGTGACTTAAGTGTTATGCAATCTTTAGTCCTGGAAATTTTGCTCATCTCCCAGTTGAGATTCTTTTGTGGATATCTTTACTAGTCAACTTATTTAAGTTGATGTTGGCTATGCTATTGTTCTTCATTGATAAGTGTTACTAACTTGTAATCCTATGAACTTCCATAATATGGAAAAGCTATGGAAAGTATTAATGCATAAACTCAACATCAAGCTGTTTATCCAAGGTCTTGTTCTTCATTATTAGAGCGTGGCTAAGTTGTAAACCTATGATTGCCATAATATGGAAAAGCTGTGGAAAGGAGTGAATTCACAAACACAAGAAAACGTGGTTATGCTTAGCCTTGCTGGAAGAGTTTTCTTTTTGGCTAACATAAGATAAAGGACATAGTTCCCCACAATGCTTATAGGTCCCATGTACCATTTTAGGTATCTTCCAATTGATTTGTTAGAATTGTCCTGTAGCATCTGTTATCTTCTTTTACCATGATGGAAGAGCCAGCCTGAAGTTGTTCCAACTCGAGGACTTTATTTGAAAGTGAAAAGAGGGAGGTCTTTTGACAACAAAACAACCTCCCCTCCACATTTTGTCAACTTGACATCATAGTAAATATGGGACGTTTAGCTGTCTCTTTGCAAAAACTATCTTTTTTCCCCTGTTAGACAAAACGTCATAGTTTCAAGTGAAAGGATGGAATCTCCTGCCAATGGATAGCCTGTAGTATAGTAAAGGAGGTTAATAAGTCTGGCCATTGGATCAAAACAAGCCTTCCAAGTATTGTGGGACAACAAAAAAGTAGATGATTACTGTTAGTTTGCTTTTTATTTATCACATGTTTCTTTCTTTTTGTCATTTTGAAATTTTACAGCACTTGAAGGAAGATATGAAATTGAAATACCTAGCAGAGGAGTTGATATCAGTTGACCGTTTTGCTCCACAATCCTGGTATTTTGTAGACCTCAATGGCATGAGTCTCTAAAACAGTTAAAATTCTGTTGTTTCTACAAATTGAATGTTTCAACTAAGTGCTATTCTACTGTTTTAGTTCTTAATTTAATCATGGTTAATGGTTGGAATGCCTATTGCAGGTGTGCTATTGGAAACTGCTACAGTTTGCAAAAGGATCATGAATCAGCACTTAAATGTTTTCAGCGAGCTGTGCATCTGAATTCAAGATTTGCATATGCTCACACTCTTTCTGGTCATGAGTATGATTCACACTTGAAATTGTTTTCTTTATACTCATCTCACCATTAATTGAATGGTGTGAAGAAAAGCAAAGGGGTATTGCATCATTGAGTGATTTGTTTCAGGCATGTCATCATGGAGAACTATGAAGATGGATTGGAGTGCTACCAGAGGGCTCTTCAGATAGATGCAAGAGATTATAAGTCTTGGTATGGTCTTGGGATGATATATCTCCAGGAAGAGAAATTCGGATTTGCTGAGCACCATTTTCGCCGGGCTTATCAGATAAATCCCTATTCTTCAGTCATTATGTGCTATTTGGGAACCGCATTAGAAGCATTAAAGGTTGGCCACTTCATTCTTATTATCTCTACATCTAACTTAATTTTGTGATATTTTGTTGTCAATGGGCTGTAATGGAATCAGAAGAGGAAAAAACATGTAATTTGTAAATGTTTAGGACCAAACAAACAACTGGAGTCTTGTTTCCCATTGTTGTCCAATTGTCTAATGTTTTTTTTAAAATTGTTTCATAGAGAGGTGAAGAAGCTTTGGAGATGATGGAAAAAGCTATTGCCACCGACAATAAAAATCCACTTCCTAAGTACAACAAAGCAAAGATGTTGGTGAAACTTGGAGAACTGAATGAAGCCCTTGAAGTTTTGGAGGAACTCAAAGAGTGCACCCCTCGTGAAAGTAGCATTTATGCATTGATGGGTGAAATTTATAAACAGCATAAAAACTATGACAAGGCAGTGCTTCATTATGGAATTGCTTTGGACTTAAAACCATCTACATTCGATGCTGCTAAAATAAAGGTAACATCACCACTCTCATCTTTTTCCATTCACAATATAATGTGCATCTTAATTATATCAACAGATTTCTCAAAATTTCATCAAGCTGTTAATTAGAATGGACATATATATTTAGCATTTCTAATGTGTATATATATCAGAATTAAAGAAGTATATTAGAAGTGGTAATTGGTTTCTAACCAAGCTGTGTGATAATAAATCATGGGCAGGCTGCCATTGAAAAGTCAATGTTACCTGATGAACTAGAGGATGATTTTCTAGCACTTGGCAGCTACAGTTAGAAGACTAGAGGATGAAATTTTTGGGTGAAAACTGCAAAGCCCCTGATATTAAAGGTACCTTACTGACTTGCAATAGGTTTTTCAATTGAACAAGCTTGCAGCTTCTTACATTACATGTACTAATTGACTAGCATTTTTCAATTGTTTCGACATAATAATAGCTAGTTAACATGTACGAATTGACTTAGCATGACTTAAAACTGTATATTCTTACAGCTTCTTGCATCATTTCATAAGGATTTGAATTCAATGTAAAGAAGAAGCTGTCTGGTGGAATCCCATTCTCATCATGGAAAACAATATTCTTCATTTCTCCTTCAACGTTATTTTCTTGAGCTGTTTCTTCATTTTTATTAGTGATCATTGCAATTTTCTCTTCCTCATGGAAAACTTCAAAATTCTTCTTCTTTTCTTGCTTATGGTTTGTTGTAATGAGACCTCGCCCCATTTCAAGATCAACGGCGTCGGCGGCTGAACTTAACACTTCCGGCAGTTGCTCCGTCGACCCGTTGCTTAGTGTTTCCAGTAATTCCTCCATGTATATTGCACCATCTATCTCATCATCTCCAACACCTCCATCCTCTATGTAAATCTCATGGTTATAATAAGAGTTGGTGATGAGGCATGGAAACCATATGAAGACTACCAAAAGCAAAGCAATTGGAAAAACCCTCCTTGAATGGCAAAAAATTTGCTCCATCAAATCAATCAAGCCTCTGTAATCAAATTAGAAGGAAATTACTTATAACCTATATATGAAGTTATAAACAATGAAAAAGGTAATATATCAACATTTGTGGAACTTTTGCATAGAGTTTACATATTTCAAAGAAATTGATCACTTTTCGGATCGCAAGAAATTTTGGTCATGAAAATTTTCATACCAACATATTGTGTTTTTCGCATTGTAATGGAATTAAAATTACACCCATTCTCGATCGAGCAACCATAATTCATACAAGTACAAGTGATCATACTTTTCAATCATAGTTAATAAAAACTGTGGGCTTTTTTTTTTTCCAATGGAAATAAATAAAGTTGAGGCCAGTTTGTGAGAACATGTGAGAGTCAAAAAGAAGCAAATTAAAACATGATTCCAGCCTTACAGACCATGCAAATGCAATTACATTTCCAGAATTATAATGATGTAAATAATTAAATTTATTAATCTTATTAATACATGATAACTAATTAGCCTATGCTATATATTTATAGATTATAGAAAATAATAAACTCATTATTAATCAACCAAAAGGAAAAACAAAGATTCAATATATAAATGAATTCTTTAAACCAAGTTGATAAAAGAGGAAGCATGAAACCATTTTTAAACATGCAAAACTTATTAGCCAAAACGCTTTTCTCATATAATCAAAACCCAGAAATTAAAAAGAAAGGAAAAAGTGCAAAGTGGGCTCTAAAAGTGCTAAAATACAAATATTAAAGCATAAATAAAACAGTATTATTTATTGGTAATAATAGAAACAACCTTACAATAATACTTGTTCGTACAGGCTTTTGAAGAGAAAAATGGCGAATCAATGAAATCCTTCTCCCCACGTTTTGTAATTACAAACAGAATTAATAATAATAGTAGAAGAACTCAATGAAGTATCAGATTGAAATTGTGCTCTTGACCCATTTTTGGGTTTTGTCAAAAGCAAGACTTTGCTTTTGTTTTAAAAGCCATAGCTTAGGCTTTGGCTTTGTTTACAGGCTAAGGAAACTCCTCATGGGGCGTTGAAAGTCATGGGGGGAGGGTTGAGTTTCCAAGAAGAGCGTTGGATTTTTTTTATAATGCTTTTTTCTCTAAATTGCCCCTTCTACTTTTTGATAATTTGTTTGATTTGGATAAAGTTGAAGTGGTACATACGGAAAAAGTTGGGGATATTAATGGAATTTAAATAAAAATATCTTGCAGCCGTCTGTCTACGGCCTTGTTGCTCTTCAAAATTGGCTTTTTTAAATTGCGCAGGCCACGGAGAGAGTTGAAAGTTGAAACTCTTCTCTTTTGCAGCTTTCACTCTCGCTATCTTTTTGAAATATTAAGTAAGCTTTTCAACTCCATTATAGTTTCTGCGGCCAAACATAAAGTAGCGCAATTTGGTAATTGTGTGTGAACAATATGAAAATTACACTTTTACATGATATATATTAAGATTTTTATCATGTGTTCAATAGGGTTCATCCTTAACAAAAGTTAACATTGATACATGAATCTGATATAATGTTATGTTATATCAAAAACACATAGTGAAAATTCTGTACATTGTATATGTCAATGTAATCTGATATAATCTGATATCAAAACACATTGTATGTCTCCATCCATTTCTACAAAAATCAAAATGTTGTGTATGTCACCAATATGATCTGATCTTCTCTTTTATATAAATGTACATTAAAGCTCTTTATTCATCATGATTTTTTTTTTGGCCAACATTCATCATGTTTTTAGTAGGACATATATATACTAGTATTAGTATAATTATTAAACCATGGCACATCATTGAATAGCTTTTATATTATGTACATATATAAAAGCTTATGTGCTCAAATCTCATCAATCGCTTTCTTAATTTTATGAATTCTTTTCAATATTGTACCTCTCATGATCAATGATTATGTTTCTATAATTAAGATTCTATCATAAGTATATTATGGATATATATATATATATATTAGTAATATTTTTTTTGGAAGAATGGTTATATGTATATAAGTAACAAATTTTTTTAAAGAGCAAGAAATAAGATTTTATTAATCAAAGCAGACTAGTTTAAAAGAACCAGCAAAAACAAGAACACATAGCTGCAAGTCCCAACTTCCAAGCAAAAACGAAATCCAAAATCCCCAATAATCAAAAGTTGGACAAAATATCAGATCTCCTATCAACGTTAGATTTAGCTAAAGTATCAGCAATCCCATTCATCTCCCTGAAAACATGCACAATCGACCAGTTCCTAATCTTTTTCTTAAGGCCCTTGATTTGAAACAGAATTTGGCGATGAATCCATTCGGCTCATTCACCCATTTAGTGGTGGGACTGAGTTCGGCTCATTCACCCATTTAGTGGCATTAAGTGAGTCATTTCAATGATAAGTTCAGTATATAAGTAACAATTAATTATTAAAAAAATTATTTTGTAAAAGTGAATGCAAATCACCCTCTCTAATTGCCAATTCAGCTTGCTAGGCTTTAGTCATCTACCATACATACATATAGTTTTTGATATGTGTAGATTTTGCTTGGTTTCTAGCAAAGATTTGAGTAGAAATTTTCATATTTTTTTATTAATTTTGAGTATAAATTATTCATTTTTATCATTTTATTATACATATTTAACCTTTAAAAATCATTTACAAAAGAGAGAAGAAAATTCATAGTACCTTGAAGTTGAATTGGTTCAACCCTTCCCTCCAAAACGGTGGTCTCTAAAACAGCTGGCAAATTTCATCACCCCAAGCTCACATGAGTTTGAGCTCACCTAATCACCACCAACCAAAAATGATTGGAGCAAGCAATAATAAAGCTATTAAGGAAAGGAAATGGGAAATTACTTAAACCACTAAAATACTAACCCCAAAACATCCATAGGTTAATATTATTGTAGTGCCAAATTTTAACTAAAGTTCATATCATGCACCTTTAATTTCTCCTTTTTTTTTCCCTTTGTCTTCTCTTCCTTCTCTTGCCCTTTATATACCCCCTCCCCCCTCTCTCCCTCTAACCCAAACAAGAATTCCTCTAATCTTCTCTCTCTCTCTCTCTCTCTCTCTCTCAAAGGAAATTCATCAAACACAAAGAAAAAAAAACCCTACTAGGTATCTATCTAGTAGTAACAAAAAAGGGAACAAAAAATGGAACAAAATCTACCAGTGATGGCCAAAAGAGTATGGAGCATAGTGAGGGCTGTACTCTTCATGATGAGAAAAGGAATATCATCAAAGAGAAAGCTCATGGTTGATCTCAACATGATGCTCAAGCGTGGCAAAATTGCAGGCGCCAAAGCCATTGGCAACCTTATGTTCCACCACCACCACCACAGCAACAGCAACAGCAGCCACCACAAGGACCGCCACATCTCTTCCTACATGGCGGCGGCTCAAGAGTACGAGTTCAGCTGCAGCAACACCCCAAACTACATCTTCCCATTCAACCTCGCCACCAAGAAGAAGAACAACTACTACCACCAGTTCTTCGCGTGCACCCACGCGCCGCCCACTCACGACGACGACAATATGGTTACTATGAACGCTGTTAAGGTTGTCTTGGAGATGCTCAATAATAACGACGCCAACAACTTGGCGGTGGCGGCTTCCCCTATGTTGCCGGGCTTCGGACAAACTCCATTGGCAAGACAACTTAGGATAACTGACTCACCTTTTCCTTTGAGAGATGTTGATGAAGACAATGGCTATGTTGATAAAGCTGCCGAAGATTTCATTAACAGGTTTTACAAGGATTTGAAGCAGCAAAATAAGGGAATGGCTGAGTTATAATAATAAAGGGGAACTCTTCTCTCTTTTGTTGTTCATGTTCATGTTCATGTAATTTGGAATTTGGAAGTTTTAATTTTGTTGTTGATGGTATAATAACAAAAAAAAATAAAAGAAAATTTATATATATAAGAACAACTCAAAAAAAAAAAAAAAGCCATGCATGAAATTTTCAGGGTTTTTTCTCCTCTTTTTTTCCTTGTATACAAAAGCTGTTTATTTTAGTTATCATGTAAGTTAGTGTAAAATCAATGAAGAGAGTACTGTACACTACAGGGAATTTGAAGCTTTAATATATAACCCTTTTCTATAGTATTATACTTTGTTCTTTTCTTTTCATTTAAGTTTTGTTTCACCATGCATATATATGAAAAAGCAAAATGATGGACAGATTAATCTCAACAATTTGAGCCAAAATAAAATCCCTTCATCAAGATTAAACTAATTAATAGTATGCATAAATGTTAATTGCAATGATTTATCATTTTAATTGGTTCTTGTTGTTTTGCCAAGAAGTCCTTCAATTAATTAAATGATCAAGACCCTTTTATTTGTTTTTGGGTTTGAGACTTTTAACCTAAATTTTCAGTTTCAGGCAAATATATGGCTGGCAGGCAAGATCTTTTTCCCTAAAAAATTAAAATTTTGTATGGTTTTTATTATTAAAAAAAAGGGAAGGAGACAAAATAGAAAATTAATGGTTAGAAGATCCATGAAACCTTGATTAAAAATAGGAAATGCATGGCTTTTACAGCCTGATTTTCAGATCACTACAACTTTCGTTTTAATGTCCTGATGTGATTCCACTAAGTTAAAGTAAACTTATAGAGAGCTGGACCCCCTTCCTTACAAACTCAACTTTTGCCCACCCAATATCACTTTTGCTTTTTCAGGTTTTTTCTTTTCACTATTTTATTTTATTTTATTTATTGAGAAACTATAATATTTATTTAAGCCTTTTGTAATTTCTTTTGTGAAATTGAATTCATAATTAATTTCCATATAGTCACGCCAATTATTAAACTACAATTGGTAGTAGTTGGCATTAAAGTTAATTTGTTAAAGCAAAACACTGAAAGAAAATTAATGGGAATCAAGGGGATCGAAAAAAGACTGAAAGATTAAAAGTTCAAAGGGATGTTGATCAAACTAAAGCATAATCCAGCCACCTCGTGGAGATCATCATATCAACTTATAATTTTCAGTGATTTTCGTTCTTTTTATTATCATCTTCAGAAAAAGGGATTTATTGGCTAATTAATAACTTGGAGAAATCGTCTGAGATCTGTCCTAAAACTTTTATCCAAGAGCCTCGTTACAAAAAAGTTTAGTATAATTATATTATTATTGTATATTTGATATATAATTATAAAAGTACTTCTCTATGGATAAATACAATGATACGTACATATCTTGATATACACATATTCTAAAAGTTTCGCAAGTTGTTAAACAATTTAAATACTTAATTGAAATACTTTAATTAATGTAGCTCAAATTGGCTTTTGGCTAAATTAACCAGTCGAGTTTGTAAAATTAATTGTGTAAATTTTCGAATAATTGTAATTTTAAATTTGTTGATTTGAAGGAGATTAATTATCAGTACTTACTATTTTAAGGAAAGGAGATCAGAAAGCAAAAAAAACCCATGCAATAGTTTTCACGAGGATCGAGAGAGAATGTGGTATTAAGCTGGCATGCATACAATAGAAAATCAATTAAGTTTGACTAATTTCACTTGACTTTTTTGTATGTACGAAATTCATGTAAAACACACTGTTTGCAATTGTCTTTAATATCCAACCATAACAGACCACCTAAGCTTGAAAAAACCTTCCATAGAATTATTGTTGGAGTTGTGCTATGATTGTTATTCCTCTCTCTCATATAATTATATGGAGCAAAGTATAATTTTGTTGAAACTGCAGGTTGACCAATATGCATGGTTTTTTGGCCATCATGGTTAATGTATGCATTCTCATGCTAAAATTAATCATAAAGGAAAATTGATCCTATTGCTTTGGGAAGAAACTAATTAAGAGAATAAAAAAATTTCTTGCAAGAAGCTACTCTCTCAGTCCCTTTTTATCTGTCGGTTTTTTTTTTTGAAAGGTGCATATTATTAGTGAAACGGTGAGTTGGAACAAGGAATGTCTCGTTAAAACCTTTAATAAGAAAAACCATTGGGAAAAAATTCTACTAAAGGAAAAAGAGTACACCCTTAAAAGAAAGTTCCAACCCTAAAAGAGTACAACAGATAACACAAAACATTTATCTGCCGGTTTTGATTGTCCCTTTTTATCTGTCATTACTCATTTTTAGACATAAAAATATCTTGTTTCCTATTTACTAGTAATTGTCTACTTCCCTTGTTCCTTTTTAATTGTCAACATCCTTTACCAGTATATATTTACCCTGCTTTGGAACCACAAATTCATTAAATATGCTAATTGACAAGATAAAATTTTTTGCATATTTATATAAAATTTAACAAAATACTAACTACTTTTCTTAAACAAATAAATTTGTTAAAATGGACATTAATATATATATATATATACATGTATATATGTGTTTGTGTGCATTAATTATTAAAAAATTTGTTTATATATATATAGGAAATCCATGCATCTTTTAAAGGGTTTACCGATTTGTTCTAACTTTAGATAGAGTAACTTTTTTACTCTTGAATTCTAATTGTCTATCAGGAAGAAGGGAGAAGAGAACTATATATATGAGAACTTAAACAATGAATTTTGATCCATTATTCTTTTTATAGAAAGAAGAATGTAGATTATTTATTTTGTATGTAATTTCTTTCTTTTAAAAAAATGGAATTGTGGTTTTCTCAAAAAAAAAGAAGGGAATTGGTGAGAAGAATGTTACGTTAGATTCATTTGTTTGTGTGCGCATTCATCATTTTTAATTTTCTTCTTAAAAAGTTTTGAAAATCGTAATTTCCATAAAAGCAGCCTACATCAAACAAATTGAAGATTACATATATGATTTTGGTAGAAGTAGTAACGAAAGCAACCTGAGCCATTTTGACAAAAATTAAAAATAATCGAGCTAGCTGTGGTACTTTGGTATTACTTGCGGGCAAGATCTTTGATGTTGGTAAAGCTGGCAAGATCTAATTCCAAGTGTTTAATTTCTTTTATTTTTTAATTTTCGTTGTGGGAACAAGGAAAAGGAAAAACTTTATTATTTAATTTGCATGGATTTGATTATATATCATGTTGAAAATTACATTCAATAATATATAATTTAAATTTTTGATGGCTGCACTCTCTAACTCTTATTAAAGGCCAAGAGTTTTAGGTAATATGTTAGGTGAAATATGTGAAACTATGGCAATTTGTGGGACAGATGTCGGTTTTTGAACTCATCTTTGCCTTGCCTTTCTTTTTTCACATGCTTGCTTCACGTGTAGTTTTAATTAAAAACTTTGAATCATCTGATTAATTAAGGAGTATATTTGATATGCTTTGCTTCATCAAAACAACTTCGTATATTATTTGTAAGGGTTTTATGTTTTGATTTGGAGAATATAGTTATAGTGTGCCAAAAGTAAATCTTTTCCTTTTTTTGGTTGCAAACTTGCAATAATTCGTATATAGTTAATTATTGGGGTGAGAAGATCAACAAAAAATCTAGTAACTCTTTACCGTTTATAGCTAGGTTAAGTCGGACTAGACAAGCAAAAATCAGTAATTAATCCTATCAAAAAAACCTAGCCGCCCTCTCCTCCCTCCCCCTTGTCCCCTTGCTTAGTTTTTTTAGTTCTCGTTAGTGTTTCTGACTCCTCCTCCTCCTTGGTTGTCACACCGAGGGGGAGGAGGAGGATTTGGATTTTGTTAATTTCTTTATTTTTTCATATCTACAGATCTGTTCGGTTTTTATTTAAGTTTGTTTTTGAGTTGTTTTGAGTCAGTTTCGAGTCTAGTATCAGTTCTTTTGGAATCTGAGTTGTCGAGTCTAAATTTTATGATAGTTTTAAGGATGACCAACCTTTTATTTATTCAGATCTTTGGTAATTAAGATCGTGGTAATCCTTTTCTTTTGGGTGCCAAGGAAGAGATTTGTGCGTCGAATCAATCATTTGATCATCGTTGATTAAAACTTTTTGTTTGGAAGAACAAACGACAACGAGGGGGTGATGGAAGTGATAGCGAGACATCAACATGATTCACGATAGGCGTTTTGGATTTCTAAGGAAGATCCAGTTTTTCAGGTGCAAAATTTAATCGATTATGGGATTTTACTGAAATTTGATGTAATGAAGGATGATATTCCTAAAATTATTGTAAAATCAGCTATTATCTAATATATGAATGAAAGTTATCTATTTTTCCTTAAAAAAAAGGTTATAATAATTATATATATATATATATACTATATGATAAAGCTATACGGCCCCTTTCCTATTAATTATAATAATTAGATGATTAATCAAAGCTTAATTATTTGAGGATTGATGTAGATATATGAAACATTCGGACCCAGTAATTAATTTGTCAAAATGTTGAATCAATTTCATACCAAAAAAAAAATGTTGAATATTCAAGCTCTGCAAAGTATGTGTGAATGGCTGGCTGCATGGCTGATTTTATAATAAATTAATTTTTCAGATTCAAATTGATCGAGATATCTGTCATAATTAATTAAAAATTTAATACTCCTATATTAGATTGTTAAGTACAATTCAATTATTGAACCTCCTCTTCGTTTTAATTAATATATACGTCGACAGCTGCTTGATACTTGAATCTCTCATTCGGAATTTTTGTTTGAGAATTTTTGTCCTGTTTTACTTGGATTTATATAGTGCACAAGTCAAAATAATCAATAAGAAAAAGGAAGGCAATAACTTTAACAAAAGTTACTATGTAAAGTAATCTACTTTATGCATAAGAAATGAATTTCATTTCATGTGGGTTCGTGACCAATTCTTTGTTGTCTACCAAGGGTCTAAGATATTTTATATGTTTAGCAATTAATGTCAACCTAATATTAAGCCTAGGTTATTCTTAAAATAAATATCAAATTTTAGAATCATTAGAGAAGGTGTGATTTTTCTAACTTTAGATATCGCAGGCGTATTTGATTTAGAAATTTCAACTATAAAATATACTATGATATCATATACACACATATAATCTTACGTAAAACAGCTATAATCACTGCGCGATTATCGTTTAAATTCAAAGTATGTCATATATATTATTTTTTTTTTTGAAAAATAGATAACTTTCATTCATGTAACTGATTTTACAATAATTTTAGGAATATCATCCTTCATTACATCAAATCTCAGTAAAACTACGTAATCGATTACTTTTTGCCACGGAAAAACTGGATCTTCCTTGGAAATCCAAAACACCTGTCGTGAATCATGTTGATGTCTCGTTATCACGCCCATCACTCCCTCGTTGTCGCTTGTTCTTCCAAACAAAAAGCTTTGATTGACGATGATCAAGTGATTGATTCGATGAACAGATCTCTTCCTTGACACCCAAAAGAAAAGGATTACAACGATTTTACCACAGATCTGAATAAATAAAAGGTTGATTATGCTTAAAACTATCATAAAATTCAGACTGGATAACTCAGATTCAAAAAGAACTGAGACTAGACTCGAAACTGACTAAAAAACAAACTGACTCAAACCGACTCAAAAAAACTCAAATAAAACTGACCAGATCTGTAGATCTGAATCCCTTATTGAAAACAAAAACCAAATCCTCCTCCTCCCCCTTGGCGTGACAACCAAAGAGGAGGAGTAGTCGAAACACCAACGAGAACTAGAGAAGGAGAAGGGGAGAGAGGAGCGGCTAATTATTTTTCTTCATATATATTATTTAAATAGTAATATAATAACTTCCGTATATCAAATGTATATAGCTATATATAGTCTATATATATATATATAAATCATGTGCTAATTAGCTAGTTTTAATAAATCAAATAGAATCCTCCAATGGATTTAAAATTGAAAGGGGGAGAGTCGGTTAATTTCTTCTCTAACTTATACTCCCTCCATCCCTTGACATACTCATCAAATAAGCTAATCACCATTTAGTATCTTAGAAGAAGAAAGAAGTAATTATAAAGGGGAACTCTTAATTCATGGAAAGAGAAAGGCTAAAAATGGAAGAAACTACTAAATTTGTGTAAAAGTTAGTAAAAAAACTGTTTTTCTTAGTTAACGTGAATTGGTTAAAAAAGACATTTAATAAGGGATGGATGGAGTATATATATTATTAAATGGAAAACAAAAAGAAAAAAAATGCTAGAAAAAGACATGAGAGTGAAAATTCATGAGGACATATAATAATTGTAGGCGTACGTTCTCCAAATAATTGAGTTTTTCTTCGTTCTCAATTTTACAAGCTAATTCGTACGTGCAAGGATCCACATTACCCATGTCCATATTTAATATGATTGGGCGCTTCTTGTCATATGCCAAAAAAGAGTGTTACTTTTATGCAATAATAATGATTAAAGAAATTAAAGATGAACCCAATTTCATTGGCCTTGGAGAGGAGATAGAGCTTAATGGAACTAAAAACAAGGTGCCCCTTATGCTCGGTTTATATAGAATGCCTCCAAAAAACCATGAGCTTCGAAGCAGCCAAGAAGCACGAGGGGAGGTGGCAAAGTGAGGCTTTGTGAAAAAAGTTCAATTTCTTTCTTGCCAAGCTTTCTCTTCCACTACCACAAAAGGAGAGGGCCAGCTCTCCTAGCTCTTGTGATACTTTCAAAGCATGCATGCTCTTATTTCTAAAACATATATATCCATGCATATGTATGGGTATGGCTATGCATATATGCATTTATGCCGAATTTCAACATCAAGGCATGCTCTTATATTTCTAAAACATGTCCATTATGCATATGTGTGGGTATGGCTATGCATGTATGCTAAAATTTGACAATATCAAAATTCAAAGCACATTCTCTTACTTAGCATCTCCATGCATGCATTTTTTTTAAGGCAAATGTAATTTTATTAATGAAAGCAACAAAAGAGCAATACACCAAACGACTAGCGAATTCAGACAAAAGAAACCCAACAAGCAGAGCCCCAGAAAACAGAACACTTAGACACACAACAACATATATATGTATGTACGTACATATAATATGGCTATGGGCCTATGGCTATGCATATATATGTATGCCAAAATTCGACATCAATGCTCTAGGCCAAATATATAATTGGTCATTATAACTTGTCTCTTGTGAAAAAAAAAAAACCTATAATATAAAATATGATAAAGACTCCTAGATTTACATAATCTTAATAAATGATTTACAATGTAATACGAAACATGCGATTAAGACATATAGCATTATTTTAATGATAAAATTATAATTGGCAAAGCAAATTGATGTAGATTAAAATGTAATAGTATGGATCCAAATGAATATGTAAATTAATGTTAATAATAATTATTTGATTCAAAGTACATATATATATATATATTTACAATTTTCGTAATTGGAATTAGGTTTCTAAAAGGTGTATATATATAGAATTAATAGTGCAAGTAGTTTTTGAACAAAAAAAAATAGCTATTTGTTAGATTTTATAAGCTAGCTCTTTCAAAAAAAGCTAACCTGAAAATGACCCAAAAGAGAAGAGTGGGTGAAAGGCTGCCTTTACCTTAGTGCTCAATTATTGAACTCAACACTTCTTCACTAATAATCTCTCCCTTCTCTCCTTTATAAGGCAATGTAGCTTTTTGAATATTCTAGGATATATTAAGCCTTTGAAAACTAAAGCAATAATTTAAATCCACTCAAATTTCGACATTTGGAATCTATACACTTATATATAATTAAAGAAATTAATCAAAGACATGAGAAATTGACATTCATGAGACAGACAATGCTACACGTATAAAGAAATTGAAATTTTTTTCTTAATTTAGGTCACTTTATAATTGTGTATATACAAAGAGAAAGTTACTAGCTACTTTATAAATTATCTATCATATATAAGGTCAATATATAAGCTTCGAGAAGATTCATTTTTCCTTATGAAGTGTAGTACAAATTGAAATTATAAAAACAAATATACAAATTAATTAACCAATAATGAACTTACATGTATAAAGACACATGTATAAAAGTAAAATTGGACTTAAATATAATATATTACTCATATAATACTTAGAATGAAACATTTTTCTCCTTTACAATTTTTTTTTGATAAGAATCATTTTCATTGAAGAAATTGGGATTACAAACACACAGAAATACCCGTACACCGCTACATGATTAGCACATTACAGAAACGCTAATCTATGAGCCAACAAACCCCTTCCCCATCTAATTACAATGTAAATAAATCTCTATGACCAAACATAAACTACCTACCTAATAAATAAACAAACAAACTCACATTACGTGAGAGTTGAACCCAAGACCTCATGGTCTGGGTAGGCTGGAACTAAGAGTTCAGTACTCTACCACCAAGCCAAATGTTTGATGGCCTTTACAAATTAATATGCAAAGAAAATTAATTCCATATATATATTTAGTATACAAATTCAAGAAGGCAATAAACATAAAATTAATTATCAATAACAAAAGCTCAAAAAATTAGGGGCCTGAAAAGATTCATTTCAATCTTCAAAACTTTGGTCTAGCTTATTATCAGAATATATATATATATATATATATATATATATTAGTAATTTAAAAGTTTGCTTGATGGTGGGTATTATTATAATTTAAATAGTTGCCAAAGAAGAAATTAGATCAATCCCCATTTGCCAAATTATTGGGAAGCAGACATTGAAAAACAAGAAAAGACGTTCTGCCTTTCCCTTTTGTCTCAACATTGTATATATTTTTTTTTTGTTTGTTAAAGTGGTATGCTTTATATTTAAAGTTTCATACACATGCTTTTTTGGCCACTTTAAAATGGCTTTGTTTACTATTAAAGCTAAAACTTTGAGTCCAAAATCTAGTGCTCATCCAACTTTGAATTAAAATAGTATTTCTCTTTGAGCAAACCTAAGAGATGTTGGAATCAAAGGTAGCAGTAGAAACCCAGTTTGAAAACCTAGCTTAATTAATGATTAAATGAAACAATTTGTGCTTGGTAATAGACAATTGGTGGAATATTATTCTTAACCATATAGACATGACCCTCTTTCAAACACGATTAATTAATAAAGGTTTGTTTAGAATCATAAATCCAAATGTTGTCTAAGAATATTATTAGAATCCTTAATGCTTAAGTTGGGGAAAGAACATATAATTATTATTCAATATTATATATATGAGTTGACCAGTACAGAATTATATATAGAACCCCAGGATCATGTTGAAAGTTTATTTATATGTTTTATATCTAAGGAGAGAAAGGTTTATTAAGATTAATAATTTTTTTTTCTAAGTACAAGATTAATATTAATTTATATATGAAAATTATTTATAGGATTATTAGTTTCTGTTCTTATGTACACCAATGAAGAAGACATGATATTTTGAATAATCCGACTGAAAATATATTCAACTATTATTGACATATGAAAATTCTTCTTCTTATATATATATACTAAAAAAAATTCTCTTGATTAATTTGGTATCATCAAAGCAAATTATATATATCAT
>AWWV01015048.1:0-25199 GCA_001974805.1 Corchorus capsularis
TAAACTTATTGTATCGGACGGTAAGGAAATTAGATATTGAATCCAATGGTCAGAAATCGTTGGGAGCGTCACATCCAAAAGTGGGAGTATCACAACGGGAGCGCTGAAGTCTACACCTCTTCTTTTTACCTTAACCACCACATTAACTAACTTTCCTTTTTTTATAAATTTTTTTATATTTTTTTAACTTAAAATGATAAAAATGTATTTTTAAAAGATGTGTTTTCACTTCTAAATTTTATTAAAAATATATATACATTATTACAAATCAAATGATATCCATATTGCATATTTTTATTCTTCTAATATTATTTTTTATAATTAAATATATTATTTTATTAAAAAATTCCGAATATCTCACAATCTACTCCTAAAAATCTTCATCCAAACTAAGATTTTTGAAAGCTAGCTTTTCAAAATTATGCATTTCAAAATTCTTTCTTTTTTAAAAATCTTTAAAATTTTGAGAATTCCTCATCCAAACACAACAGCTTCTAATATTATCATTTATCAAAATGCATATAAGCGTCAATATAATTGTATATATATTGCTTGTTGATGAAGTTCTAAACTCATAATTCTATAATGATTAGTGCTTTAATATACTTTAAGTAAACCCTACAACCTCAAGTAATAGAAAAAAAGAGTCTGCACACACATACATATATACATACATTTTATTTTTTATATATAAATATATACAATCAATAGTTAACATGTTAAACTATGGTTGAATATAGCTACTTTGCCTCATAAACTTTGTAAATTTAGGACATATTGCTCCTTGAATTTTAAAATTGTTCACTTTTCCCCTTAAATTGGAAAATATGGACAATATGTTCCCTTCACATGAAGGATTTTTGGCACCAAAAAAAGGGATCTCTTGGTGGGCGTCATCAACTCATGGGGCTCTAAGGACTAAATCCCCCGCTCCCTCTTAAATCCCGGTGACTCCATGGCGAGGAGCACACCTGCGGGCAGTAATGGAGCGTGCCAAAGAGTGGATCATAACACAAGGTGAAAATAAACAAGAGTCTATATGAGAAAAACCTTACGTTTACTCAGACTTGAAACCAAGATCACACTTGCAGCAACCGTTACACTCGACTTCCTGCCACTAAGCCACCCCCGCAAGGGTAAGGATTCCGTATTTTATGATGTGGTTTTTCCATGTCAGCGCTCATGAGGGTCCCACAAGGTCCTAAATACTAGGGTGGACCCACATGAGCGCTGACTAGAAAAGTCACGTCAGTAAATTCGGTGGGACTTCACAGATTTATTAGCCACACTGTCAAATCACGGGTAACTTGACCTAATTCTCAAATAGGGGGGAAATGACACAATTTAAAGTTCTCAAGCAATCTGTCATTAATTTACAAAGTATATGGGACTATTCAACCATTAAACTACATGTATTATATATAGGGTTTATATATGATACACCGGCGGTGAGTTTAGCAGACTACACAAGCGGGTCCTGAAGGGTGACATGTGTCCCTTAGGGACTAGATTGAAATATTTAAAACTTAAATAATTCAAAAAATAGACATGTGTCAACTCCACAACCCGCTTGTGGAGTCCAAAATTTACACCGCCGATGTATCATATAATCACCCATATATATATTGAACGCCTGTACACTTGACTTTTATGAAAGCATAAAAGTTATTGCTTTAAACAAAAAAAAATGGAAGGACGTTGTATATATAGCTATTGCATTGATAGGACACATAAGTAAGTTTGAAGAAGATGATGAAGCAAGTGAGAAATGTAGTTTGCTTTATGATTGTGAAATATAATTGCAATTAATAATGTACATAAAATTAGATGTAATTAACTTTATTTAACGCGGATGGGAGATTTGGACATGAAACTCGTGGAAAATCATGATTCTATATTTATATATATGGCTCAAAAAAGCTAAAGGCTATTCACTTTAAACCAATTAACATTTAGGCGCATGCGAAACAAATAAAAATCGTGACCAAAGTTACCAAAGCTTCTATTTTTCCCTTGCTAATTCATGTTCGTAAATCTTTTTTTTATTTCCATGTGATTTAAAGATTTTGCTTCTTATTTTCCCCCATTTTGTGTTTAGGTGATATTAATGCATGAAATGAAATCTTTCGTACCAAAACTTTCACTAGCTAGCACTTTATAAGTTTAGTACTTTTATATTTTTGTCTTGTTGAACAAAATTAAACGTGTTGGCCAACGTCAAAAATTGATTGGTAAAAGTAGTAAGAACTAAGAATTTAACTAATGGTAAATGAGATGAAAATATTTCCCCTTCGACATTTGGTAACACAAAATTATCCATCCCAAAACAACAACTAAATGAACATTCAAACAAAAAATATGGAAGATAAAATTAGAATCTATCCCACCACATGCCTCACACACATATATAATCAACTAGAACAGGCCAAGAATTGATTTCACCGGTAATATATTCCTTAAAAAAAACCTTGTTCAAGTAGGTCGGTCTATTATGGGGTAAAGTTCTCCTAATAATGATTTTCTTCACTCACGCAACTCAAACTCGAGATCTTGTTTAAGAGGAACAAGTGCGGAAGTGCCGAACTACTTGAAGTAATCACTGTTGCTAAAAATGAAATTTCTATTTGTCATATAAATACATAACGAATTAACGATTGATTGCAAATATGAGCTTGCCTTTAATTAAACACAATATTGGTAATGATAAAAATAGCCTGCAGTTTTTCATTGTGTCTTCATAATTCATAAGCATATACAGTATATTACTATTAACTATATGTATATAGTACTAGTAGTATTATAATCATTGGATTTAGACTTTTGTTAAGAAAAAAAAATGAAAACTAATTGAGACTGAGAGTTGAGTGTATGTGTACCAAACATTGGGAAGTTTATTTCGGCCAAAAAAAAAATCATTGGGAAGTTTAATTATGAGTTGGACCAATTGAAAGCCCAAAACATCCTCTCCGAGCCCAAAACATCCAGTGCAAATATGTAGTAAAACGGAAAAACTGAAAAAGGAAAAATAACTCGCCCACCGTGGGGCTCGAACCCACGACCACAAGGTTAAGAGCCTTGCGCTCTACCGACTGAGCTAGACGGGCAGTTGATGCTCGATTTCGTCGCGTTATAATTTTAACCAAAATACCATAGTTACATACTTGATTTACTTGCTCTGCAAATCTATGTAGGAATTTGTTACTGGCTCATTACTTATATCCTTAGCCTTAATGTTTCAATAAGTGTAGGTTTGAAAGGTTATATATATACTAAGGTATGATCAAATTTTTGAATGGAAGAGTAGGTGAATAACCCTTTGCTTTGCAACTCATTTCTATTATTGTAAGGAGTCAAGTATGTCTAAAATGAAAAACTAGCATTTCTAGTCTCGTAAATTTAGTTTTGATTGCATCGTTATTGTTATGTTATAACTCACTACACATAAAAAAATTGAAGAAAAAACAATCATATAACTTGTTGGTATGATTCATAGTTCTAATGATTAAAATTTAAATCCTAACAACCCTAATGGTTTGTTTGGTAGGAAGGAAGGAAAAGGGTAATGAAGAAAATCTGTTCAATTCAAAGGTTGAGTTACAAATTAACATGTATGACTATGCATCACAATCATTGAATTGAACAAATTTCCTTCTTTCTTATCAAACGAACTGTAAGTGTATATATATATATGGGAAGTAGATTCGATTAAAATAACAAATTGATATTTTTAAAGTTTCATGCTTCATCTTCCTTGCTAATGCATAATAACAACATAAGAGAGTTATTCCCAAAAAAGAAGAGTTGATGTTAACATGGCTGTGTCAACAATATTTTGGAAATGAAACCTATGTTCAATTCTTAATCCTTAATTAAAAAAAAATCCTAATCCTCCTTTGGGCCTCAAAATTTGTAGATTTGTAGTCCATAAGGTATATGGGCCAATAATTTTCTATTTTTCTTCAATTTGTATTGACTGTTGAGGTAGCTCAAAGCCCATCCAATAATTTTTTTCTACTTTGGGCTTGGGCCCCACAAAATTCTCGATCCAACGCTCCACTGTCCACGTTCAAATAAAAGCGTTTCAAGTCGCAACCGCTGCCTCTCCGCACGTGGTTTGGGTTTTGTCCGGGAGGGAAGGAGTAAAGATGTAAAACTAAAAAACTCCCAACTCCTTTTTGGTAATTTCCACTAATCTTAATAATTCTAAATAAATTTCTAATCATTAGATGAAAAGGAAATTCCGAATCCAACCGTGCATTCTACACTCATCAGCGGCCTATAGTTTACCACGTAATTACCTCTTTTTTTTTCCCGTTTATAAATTATTATAAAAAATAAAAATAAAAAATTAAATAAAAAAGAAAACCCCTTCTTTACTTTCTACAGGCAGATCTCCCAGCTTTCACAATCATCGAATCTCCAAATTTTCCTTCTTTCTTCGATTCGTCGATTTACTCTCCGTTCGGTGCATTTTTCTCCGATTTGTCCTTTTATTAAGAAATATTATAAACATTTTTTATCGACGAATTTTATAGCGCTTTTCTTCTCTTTTATTTGTCTGTAATTTGGGGTATCATTGGGCAATCGATTACTCGAAGAAGAAGAGAAGAGAAGGAGCAAAGGTAAATTAAAAATCTTTGGATTTTTGCTTTTTTGGGTGATGCGAATCGAAGGAGGAGAAGAATGAACGATGCCGGTACTGCGTAGCGGAGCACGCAGGGGCCGGGCAGCAGCACCGAAGAAACAAAAACAACAGAATCCAATTGAGCCGGGTGAAGCGATTGCCACTAGGACTAGGCGGCGGAGAAAGGCAGCAGAAGCGGCGGCCGCAGAAGCAGCAACAGCGCCAGTCCCAAACAGCAACAACAACAACGCAGACGACGAGAACAAGAATAAAAGTAAGAATAGGAAACAGCGGGTCAATGAGAAATTAGCTGTCCCGGCAGCTGGGGCAGCGGCAGTTAAGGGGGAGGAAGAAGAGGAGAAGAATAGGGTTCTAGAGGAAGGGGAGAGAGCGGAAAAAGAGGAAGTTGGGGAGAAGCCTATGGACGAGTTTAATAGCCAAGGGGGGCCGAGCAATGATAAGGGTAATGCTGCTGGCGAGGATGATGGCGGCACCACCCCGCTTCCTGAAAAGGTTTGAGATTTCCTTTAAAATTTTGGCTTTCCTGATGAATTTGGTTTCTTTCGGTTGTAGTTTAGACTTACGGATCCGCATGCATTTCTGTTAACTATTTAATTCTCATGTCAACTTAGGAGTATATGCCATCAGAATTCAGAACCAGGATTTTTGTCATTATTTAGAACTGTAGAACTTTGAACTGTTATGTGGCCATGTGAATTGTCTTTCGGGATTTTGTTTATTGAATTCTATTACCTGCAACTTTATTTTCAGGGAGCCAGTGTTTTGGTAAAATTTTGTAAGAATAATGCAGAGCAACTGACGTGGTCAATTATGTAGTTTAGCAGTTTAGGGTTCAATTTCCTTTCTAAGTGAATTGGACAATGTTAAATATTTAATTTCTTGAGAAGCCTTCTTACAAGGCTTATAGTTTTCAGTTCTACATGTAGTTGCATGTGCATATACTAGGTAATAAATGGTTATAGTTTAGGACTTGAAGGTCTTTTTTTTTTTGGGTATTTGAAGTGTTTGAGGTTAGATGTTTTGGAGAATAAACAAGGAAAATTCTGATAGCAGAATTCTGAAAATAAATGGTACTAACCAAAATTAAAATTTTTGTCATACCAATGTGATTACTTCCTCATTTTTGATGACCTATTTTCAACAGAAATTGTTGTTTTTTAAAGTTGACACCTTATTTGCTTTTCTTGGCAACTAGGGTTTGGTGTGCCATGGATCTCTCTTTTTCATGCATTCTACTTTCTTATTGTGGCATAGCCTGGATTTTCATTTGTTCTTTCTTTGGTTTATCTTGATTATATCCATGATGTTATAATCCTATTGATGGAAGATTATGTGCTGCCTTTCAATGTGTAGCAAGGTGCATCTCTGGAAGGTTATGCCATAATGTAATCATTAACTCCATGTTTTCATTTTATTTTAGCTGTGCTACTTCTGATCTGTTAAGTTCCTTAAAGAGATTTTAATCATCTTTTTTCTTAACAACTCTAATAAATCAATAACAAACAAAGTATTCCCCACCCTACTCCTTACTATAGGTGGTTTGCCATATTGTTCTTCAAAGTATCCTCCTTTTAGGATCATATTCTCAATTATAAGATAATAAAGCAAACATAAATTCCTTTTTTACTTTCTACTATCTTCTTTGGTCTTCCTTCCCTGCTTTAGATAGTTTTTATGTATTTTATTTCACACACACATGTGATCTACAAATTGTGGTAACAAGAGTTGGAACTTTTGTTTTATCATGTTTTCTGAAAGATTGACTTTATTACCTTGCTGCAGGTTCAGGTGGGGGGTTCCCCAACATATAAAATTGAAAGGAAGTTGGGCAAGGGTGGCTTTGGACAGGTGTGTGTTGGTCGGCGTGTTTCAGCTGTAAATACAAATGATAGAAATGGTGCTGGTGCTTTAGAGGTATGGCATTGTTTTTCGATAGACAAGGTGATTAATCTTCTTTAAAAATAATAGAGTTTGGTTATTACAGTATGTGATCACTTTATTTTAGGTTGCCTTGAAATTTGAGCATAGAAGTAGCAAAGGATGTAACTATGGCCCGCCTCATGAGTGGCAAGTTTACAAGTGAGTCTCATAGCAGTTCTTAATTTGTTATAAATTCGATATTGCTTTTAATATTTGTGAATGATCAATTTCTTCTTGTCATTGGTACAGCAATCTTGGTGGCAGTCATGGTATACCCCGAGTGCACTATAAGGGCCGTCAAGGTGACTATTATGTCATGGTATGTGTTGTTTATTCCATTGGGCCTGCATTCTTTTTCTTTAATCTTTCCTGCCTTTCGTGTTTATGTTTTGAATGACTTTCTGATTTTATCCCCTTATTGATGCAGGTTATGGATATTTTGGGCCCAAGTCTCTGGGATGTTTGGAATAACAATTCTCATACGTGAGTTCTACTAACTATTTTTTTTTTTAAAAAATTTCCACCTATTATGTTTATCTATTTTCTTTTTTCTTCTTCCTTTTTTTTTGGGTGAGGGGGTGGATATCAGTTGCTTAATTACACATGCTCTTAAACTGCAGAATGTCTATTGAAATGGTTGCTTGCATTGCTATTGAAGCAATATCCATATTGGAGAAGATGCACTCTAAAGGGTATGCAGTTCAATTTTTTTTTTTTATTCTCCCTAACTTTCTTCTGACCCCTGAAACGCATTGTTCCTCTCACACTTGCCCGGATTGTCAAATCATCAGAATCTTTATCTGGCTCTAATTATCTAATGTTTAAATTGTTTTATAACCGTTAACAAACTTAGTTCTTAACTTGATCATATCTTGTTTCTTTCAGTTTATGAATATAAGTTTTCTCTGTTGCTTTGGACAGCTATGTGCATGGAGATGTAAAGCCGGAGAATTTTCTTCTTGGTCCTCCAGGAACGCCGGATGAGAAAAGGTTGTTTCTTGTTGATCTTGGATTGGGTAAGTTTGTGAATTGTATTTTTTACACTTTTATGTACTCCCAGCTGTGAATACCTCATCACTTTTAAATTGTTTTGTCAATCAGCAACTAAGTGGCGAGATAATTCTGGTTCGCATGTTGAGTATGACCAGAGGCCGGACGTTTTTAGGTATTACCATTGCGTACATCATGATTCCTGAAAGATGTTAATGGAACTTGCTTTATTATCTTATTAACAAGGAGGATTTGTCTGTCAGGGGAACTGTTCGTTATGCCAGTGTGCATGCTCATTTAGGGAGAACTTGTAGCAGGAGAGATGATCTAGAATCCCTTGCTTATACACTCGTTTTTCTTCTTCGAGGTCGTTTGCCCTGGCAGGGATACCAGGTTGTCATCCACTCTCAGCTTTCTGAACTTGAATAAATTATTTTGCATTTGGTCATGAATATAGTTCTTTGGGATTTTCTTTGTGATTTTCTTTTTAATAAAATGATGTCAGGGAGAGAATAAAGGGTTCCTTGTTTGCAAGAAGAAGATGTCAACATCTCCAGAGTCTCTATGTTGCTTCTGTCCATTGCCTTTCAAACAGTTTGTTGAATATGTGGTCAATTTGAAGTTTGATGAAGAACCTAATTACGCAAAATACATTTCTCTCTTCGATGGGATTGTTGGTCCTAATCCAGATATTCGTCCACTTAACACGGAAGGTGCACAGAAGGTACATGTTACTGTTTTCAATGAAATGATTTGTTCTTGTACTGAACCTTTTTTCAGCTTGTAAAATAATTTTGGGTGCAAGACTTTTCTAAAAATTTGGAAATTTAATTTACAAAAACAATATGACATACCTGACTTTGTACTACTATTTTTTTTTGGTTGCTTTTATTTCTTGTGAAGCTTATATTTCAAGTTGGTCAAAAGAGAGGCCGTTTGACAATGGATGAAGAGGAAGATGAGCAACCAAAGAAGAAGGTCCGTATGGGCATGCCTGCGACGCAGTGGATTAGTATTTACAATGCTCGTAGACCTATGAAGCAAAGGTAATTACGCCTCAAGTTATTTGGTTATTCCCTAGTTTGGTTTTCGGGGCTGCTTTATTAATCTAATGAGCATGTCAGTCTTCTGTTGTTTTGGTCATTTTCATACTTTGGTACATTTTATTGTTTGTCTTTGTGATTTTTTTTTTTTACATTTTAGATATTTAGCAGTGAATTAATAGTGATCTGGTTTTTTTCATGTAAGGAATATTTGAGGTTGGGAAGTTTTAATTTGTCATGTGGTTGTAGGTATCACTATAATGTGGCAGATACAAGGCTTGCACAGCACATCGAGAAAGGAAATGAGGATGGCTTATTTATTAGCTGTGTAGCTTCCTGTCAAAATCTATGGGCCCTTATAATGGATGCTGGCACTGGATTCACTGCACAAGTCTATGAACTCTCACCCTATTTCCTCCATAAGGTACATGCTCTTTGGGCTGTTGATGTGGAGCAAATCTCTAGATTTAATGCTTTCTACTTTATGTGCCTTTTGTTTTCCAATTGTTAAAAGATGCTTCTGAATATAGATCCAAACTAAGTAATTAGGTTGATGTTTTTGTGCTGTCTGAAGGAATGGATTATGGAGCAGTGGGAGAAGAACTACTATATCAGTGCAATAGCAGGCGCTACAAATGGCGGCTCATTAGTAATAATGTCAAAGGGTTAGTATGCAAGGTTTCAATATCTAAATGTTCTTGGTCAAAATTGTTTTAGTTCTGTTTTTTTATCATTGATTTGCTGGGTTCAGGTACTCAGTATTTACAGCAGTCGTACAAAGTAAGCGAGTCGTTTCCTTTCAAGTGGATTAACAAAAAGTGGAGAGAGGGTTTCTATGTCACCTCTATGGCCACTTCTGGTAGCAGATGGGGAGTTGTTATGTCTCGTGGTGCTCCATTTTCTGACCAGGTGATTGTCAATCTTAATAGCCTTTCATTTATCCCAATACATTATGTGAAAGAAGCACATATAACTATTAACTAAGTGGTTTTGTATCATAATTTTAGGTTGTGGAACTTGACTTCCTCTATCCTAGTGAAGGCATCCACCGTAGGTGGGATTCTGGGTTTCGAATAACATCAACTGCAGCAACTTGGGACCAGGCTGCTTTCGTTCTTAGTGTGCCAAGAAGGAAGCCACAGGATGAAACACAAGAAACTCTTAGAACTTCAGCATTTCCTAGCACACATGTCAAGGTGGATTATTTAAAACTCAGTAGTCAGTAGCTTTTGGCTTCTCTTTTCACTTGTTAAATGTCCGTCACTAAATTCTTTTACGCTCTTGCAGGAGAAGTGGGCGAAGAATCTTTACATAGCTTCTGTTTGTTATGGACGAACAGTTTCATAAGCTGCCCCCATTCTATTGTTTAGGGATCCCTGGTGACATTGTTGAAGGTGTAGGCCTGCCAAACTCTTTACCAGCTGTTTATACGTTAAAAACTGCTGGAACCCCTTACCGGAACCTTCAGTATTCTGAAGTTGCTCGGTGTAGGCTTAGAGAAATTTTGACCAGTACAGGCTTTAATTAATTGTAACTAAGCTATAGATTCTTTTAGTTGAACTTTTATAACACTTGCCAATGTCTTCGGATCGGCCCGAAATTATGGCTCCGTTAACTTTTGTATAGTCTCAATTAATAAGTACTTTCTTTAGGCCAGATGCAAATGTCTTGTTTTAGTAGTTTTTTACGTTGGTTTTCTGCGTTTGCTTCTGACATGCAAAACGGCTGGTGCTGTTATTGCATGATTCAGTTTGAGTAGTTTAGTAAGCAAAACACAAGTAATAACTTTTCCAAGTCTGCATAAAAGGGCTGGTTCCGAGTTTTGACCTCCATGCAAATATGCCGTCCCAATTTTGGGTCTTTACATTACTCAGCTCCGAATTAGTCATTACTCATTAATTCAGAAGCCTGCTCAATAAAAAATGGTGCTTCTATAGCAAATCTTTCATGTTCAAAAAAAAAAAAACCCCACATTTTCTGAAAAGTTTATTGCAATTAATGACTTCGTCATTTCTGAACAATTGACTTCACGGTGAATTCAAGAATCTATTGTGGGTGCCGGCCTGCGACAAATCCTCTCCAGCATAACCTCTTCCTGGAGTACGCATACATA
Source organism: Corchorus capsularis (assembly GCA_001974805.1). NCBI lineage: Eukaryota > Viridiplantae > Streptophyta > Magnoliopsida > Malvales > Malvaceae > Corchorus > Corchorus capsularis. Next base: position 10,712 of record AWWV01015048.1, read on the forward strand.
AACATGTGCCCGACATTAGTACATTAGTTTAGCATTTGCCAAAAGAAGCAAAATCCCAGCTATATGCACTGCAGCCATGCAAAAGAAAACACAGAAAGAATGAGAGGGTTATTGATATTGTGTTTCTCTTATACCTCAGAGTAGTCATGGTCATAGCACACGAAGAAATGGCAGGTGCAGCGTTTGCTGTCATGTGACCGCTTTAGGACATCCACGACATGGGCATCGCAATAGACTTGATGATGCTCTCTCTCCTACAGATCATCAGAAGCAAAATGCTAAAGAAGAGATTGCATATGTCCTCTCCATCAACTATCCATATCATAACACTCTTTGATTCCTTCTTAAACATGGGAAAGCATAAAATCATATGACTTCGCCACTATGCGATTCAAATTATTGACTACACTATTGCATGGATATGTTAAGAGCCCATTAAGCTCTTTTGTCTCCTTGAACTTAAGAATGGCATTAGTTGGATGGTGACATACAGCTTGGAAAATTGTAAAGACTTTAGAAAAAGAAGAATACCTGGTAGCATAGCACAAGGTCTCCAATCTTAACCATATCACATTCTGAAGGTTCTAAAGGAATAGATCGTTCACGAAGTTCTGTTTCCACATTTATCCACTCATCCTCTGCTTTATCGAACCCAGCGAATCGTACACGCACTTCCTACCATATATAACAAGCCTTATGTTTTAATGTCACTTTCTCTTTCCTTATTGTAGTTTATGGCCAATAGGAGAAATGCATTAAAGCAAACACCGGAAGGCACCGAATATGTTACTTTATATAGTACAATGTAAAGAAGACCATAAGCAAGTAGCTTTTACTAATAACAATTGCAGTGAAAGAAAAAAAAATACAAAAATTCGTAGTAAAATCTTACAAGTTCACCGGTACTAAGGACTCTATAGTTGAGGAACGACTCCACATCGTACCTGAAAGCCAAAGGAATGTTAGCTATTGACAATATTACAAACTAGTATAAGTCAGAAAGCCCAAACTCATTTTTATAACAAGGTCATATACTTGATTTTTGATTGAATCATAATCCTTCATCAAGAAGAAAAGGAAATTGAATCATATGCCTTTAGTTCCAGAATCCAGCCAACAATTTACAAAACCAGGGCCAATTAACCACTGTGGATGGAATTCATTCATCTTAAACTAAGCTGTATCTGGTCCATATAGTAAGGCAGTGCAATCAAGTTTTGAATCTACACAAATTCACTTAATGGATGCTTCATTATTATCTCATTTTGTGTATCATCTTAACACCCTTAAACATCAAATTATAACCTGGAAGCTTCAAATCAATAATTGACCAATAGATCTCATCTAACCAATAGCTTCTTCATAGGGATATAGGGAAAACATTGCAATGACTTTTGCATGCTTTCATTAATAGAAACTTTCTCACCATGCATAATCTTTTGATGATTTGGCTTCATATGACAACTCCTTAATATCTTCAACCTTACCTGCATTCAATATGATATGATTAAAAGTTCCTTTACAATTTTGTTTTCATTCAACCATTAAATACAGCATTAAACTCCAATTGCAAGTTTGCTAAACTGTTTCTATTGAAAAGGTAGGCCAATCATGGTGGTGACGTCAAAGATTCTTATAGATGCAGTATGCGCTAACTTGGCCTTTAAGTGACGTCACCATCATTCAACCAATAAATATAGCATTAAGCTAAAATTGCAAGTTTGCTAAACTGCTTCTATTGAAAAGGCAGGCTAATGATGGTGGTGACATCAAAGCTTCTTATAGATGCAGTATGGGCTAACTTGGCCTTTTAGTGAACGGCTTGTGTGGTTGCTTAGTAAAACAAAAGCAGCATACTGGTTAGTTTATTAGGCAAGTAGTGCTATTAAGCCTATTGTAAGCACTGTGGCGATTCCTAGTAAGAAATACTTACTGCTTCTATATTGAAAATGACACAAGTATAATGATCCAAAAAAAAAATGACAGAAGTATATATGCACGTCATCCGCATCTCAAAAGGCAAAGCACCAGGGTTAGAATGTTTTCAGCCCATAATTAGCAGGTTGACCCAATTTAGACCAAAGATATGCAAATTTTAATCTTTTAATATGCTTTAAGCTAATATCCCCCCCCCCAAATAATGAGTTTCACGTTGTCATGCTGCATAATTACCTTTCGCTATCTTTGTCATCCGAATAATTACGACATTTTATCATATAGATAAATAATTTATAAAAGAGACATCTTGAGGTAAATCTAGCAAGTATTACCAAGCAAAATTGGTCACATCAAACGATGATAACAAGCTAACCTTTGGGCCTTTGCACCCTCTCAGGTGGTGACCTTAAATTTTCACCAGCGCTAGAAAGATCAACAAAGAGCTCCAATGCCATTGGTGACGACACTTGTTTTATTTCTGTCTCCATTTGTTTATCTTGGAACCACAATTGGACCTAAAATAAAAGACAGAGTTATGCCAATTATCAATTATGAAATTCACATTTCATAGCCATATGTTCCAATAAATAAATAAAAATCAAACCTGTTGCCATGTTATAGGAGCTTTTCCCACACGGTTTTTGGAGCAGCTGGAAGGAAAAATTAAGAACCCAAGGCAAAGATATTGAAAATTATAGTATTAGACAAAAGCTTATAACTAATTACAAATTTAAAAATGGTGATCATTTTCCCATCACCTGAAGTCGGTGGCAAGATTCTGGCAGAATTCCTTATCAAGAGTTTCTTCACCTATTTCCTTGTAGATGTTTTCCATTTCCATAATCTTTTTGTTCAAAAAGAAAAGCAAACATCATTAATACTAAACAGCTATGCAGAGACAGCAAATGACACATAATCGGCTAACACTGAGGAACTTTTGCAGATTAAAAAGGGATAATCAAGACCCATATATAGAAGGGAAATGCGAAAAGAGCAAGCTGCTATATGATTTCCATCAACAGGGAAAAGTAAAGAAAATTACAGCTAAAAGAGAGGGAATTCAATTCATAAGGAGGGAAAAGAGAGAAAGAAAAGGGTTTACCTCAGCTAGAGTGAACTCAGAGACGATATCCCATGGATCTTTGTCATCCATGTCTGATAAAACAAAACACCGAAATCTTTGCCAACACACAGAGTTCAGACTTCTTACTTCTCAGTTCTCAGACAGAGACAGAATCTTTAATAAAAGTGACTTCGGTTTTTCAGGGGTTTATTTATTTATGTAAGAAAGTCACATGATTAATGAATTCCTTTATTTCAAGCGATTTTTAAACAGGCCCAGCCAGCCGCTTCGAATAAACAAGGTCTTGGGCCTTGGGTCTTGTCTTTACGGACCATATTGACCCTATTCTATAAGTTGGATCCAAGAGCATTTTTGTTTTTGTTTATTTGTTTCTTTAATTTTATTTATTATTATTTTTTGACAACAAAGAAAGGAATATTTGTTTCTTTAATTATGAAAACGTTTTTAGCACTAAAAATTATTTCCCTGTCACAAAAGAGCATGTAATAAACTTTGGTAAATATTGAAGATTTATGCAAATTGATCTCTTAAAATTTGGTGGCATCTCAATAATTAATATATAAAATATATATATATATATTTAAATATATATTTTAAATATATAGATAAAATATATATTTAAAAGACAATATTCGAATCCATCTTCACTAAATTAAATAATGTTAAGATAATATCATAGTATGTTTTATATAAGGGACTGATTGCTTGTAGACAAAAATGATTTTTCCTCTCAATGTGTGTTAATGTTAATTATTTGATTGCAGATATATGTTTACTTTGCTCTTAATTCTGCCCAATTAAGTGTTTTCTATTTGCGCTCTCAAGTAATATTGGTAGTATTAGGCTATTTTACTCATGTGCCTTGGCTAATTTTTCCAACTTCAACTCATTTTTTTTTTTTTTTGATATCAGAACTTCAACTCATTATAGCACAAACAGAGTTTTGGATTTTACCAATGATTTATCAAGCCTGATGATTCTCAATTCATTAAAAAAATAATATATAATAATAATAATAATAATAATAAGAGGCAAAATGAAGAGTTAAAATTTTAGAACTTGAGTGTGTAAAGATGTGCAAGTAACTTTTTCATTGCTTGATGGGATAAAATTCTTTTAAACAAGATTAGAATTTGTTGTAAACAAAGACTAAAATGTGGTATAAAAGAGTCAAAAGTATTGCAGCTATGGCCTGTTGTCTAAGTGAAATAGTCTTTCCTTTTTCTGGGTCATCAATCTTCTTGCTGTTGCTGCTGATGCTTGGTTTTGAAGGACTGTAAAGGAATGCCATTGAAATATAGTCTTCTTTCTCTCCTATATAAATAGGCCTTCCAATCACATACTTGAATTGCCCACCACTCAATGCCTGAGTCACAATAGGAACAGAAAATTTCATGTTTATAAAACAGGAGGAAATATTATGAACTTGTCATCATTTTTCTCCTCAATATGATGAGATTAGACCCACTGCCCACATAGCTTTCATACCATATATATATATAATATATAAAACAATAAAAAAGGAACCTAATTAATGATTAAGTTTTTCATAAAAAAGAACAAAAAAGTAACACAAAGTTTATAGGATGCTTCAATATATATATATCTAAATCAATCTAAATCAAGGTTACATATGGTTATGGTGAGGTGATCCCATCATATTATGTTGTTTTTACAGTTGTAAAGAAGGGCATGCCTTTTAACATCTTACTACTATTAATTGTCTTCTAGTGGTTAAAAGAGTACAAAACAGGCTAAACACAGTGTAGTAATTTGCTAAAATTTTTAAGCATGATGTCCCAAAAAGCAGACCCATATCAATGTTTTCTACTTTTTGGTCACCCATCTCTCTTTCCTTGAAGGAGATTAAAATCAATCTATTTGAGTTAAGCATATTAAGATGTTCTTGCATTGAACTATCAAAATTGGATCATCAACCCAATCAAAATGAAAAGGCTCAAAAACAAGAAAAAAAATTACCTGAGTTTGATCTCCAATTGTTATTACCAAGGCATCTTTTTCAGGGCAGAAAGAAACCCAACCTTTCTTTGAATAGACATGAAATTCAGATGAACCATCACAAATATACAAACATAAAGCATGTGAATAATCTATCCCTCTTATCAGCATTCTGATCACATCATAGCTTAGAGACTCATTATTGTTCCATTGTTGATCAGTTGAAACATTATGGCTATGCTTGTAGAGATAACATGCAGAGCCCAACCCATCTTGCCCTAATTGCATCATTTCATTTTCATACCCTGATAATTTTGCTGAACTTTCTTTGATGACAAACAGGATTTTCTCAGCAACTTTCTCAATATCAGATAGAAGTATTTCCATTTTCTCACTGTATATATGTTAATTAAAATCATGTTAATGCTGAACAAAAAAAAAAATGAAAAGAAAAAGGCCAAAAATGAGTTGAGTTTTGGCAGTTATTAATTACCTGAATTTTGAATACCCAAGTGGCCAAATTCCCTCCATTTCCAACTTCAAGCTTTCACTTCTACACCACAAGAATTCTTCACCTTCTTCTTCCCCATGAACTTCCTCGAACCCGTATAACTTCTCCGGTGACCTTGTCACCGCCTTCCTTTTCTCCGGTGGCAGTTGGAAGATTCCGGCAGCCGCTGCCAGTGCTGATCGGATAGATTCCCCTGGAATCCCATAGTTAACCAATTGAAAGCATCCGATTTTGGCAATAGAATCAAGAACTTTAGGGACAGAATCACTTAATTCCATGGAATTCAGAAGCTGGAAATCGATTTTTGGTGGGTTTTCTATGAACTTTTGTTTAGGGAAGACCTTGTCAGGCAAAATCAAATCAGGAACACGTAGAGAATGTTCAAGGAATTCAGAGAGAACCTCATCATTAACGCAAGACCTGCGGCCGCTAGCAATGGGAGAAGGCGGCGGAGCACGGAAATCTAAGGGCTTTTCAGGCATGGATTCAGGTGACACTGCCATGGAAATTTGTAAGAAAAAGAAAGAAAAAGGAAACAAAGTTTATGACAATTAAGACTGAAAAAACCTGAAGTGGAGTTTCCTTTGAATCTTCTGATAAAGAACTTAGTTGTTAATTTTATGCTATAATGAATTCATTTCTTCTTTATGGTTAAAGGGAAAAAAAAGTGCATTGAAACATAATGATGGATTGCCATGGGGCATTGTAGACAGTTGGAGAATCATCACAAACATTACTCTTAACTTTTTCTTTCTTCTGCTTTTCTTTTCCCCTCTAATCTTCCCTTTACAACTTTAACTTTTTTTTTTAATTATGATTTTAATAGCTAGCCAGCAATGCCTTGGTTGACAAATTACAAGATTTGGGTTTTTCAGTTTTACACTTAAAATTTAAAAATGACTCCAAATCATAATTAAGTTGGATTCATAAGTTGGAGAATCAGGGTATGTTGAGTTTTATTCAATTTTGCACCTCCAATATATACAATTTTCAGAAGAATTATCACTGTCTTAATTAAAATTGCCAGCTATGTGCATTAATGGAAATTCATGTATAACCAACAAGAACTGATCAAGGCTCTTAAACTTAACCATTTACCACTACTCATTTCATAGCAGCACTTTTTTTTAATTTATGTGACCATATAGATGGTTACTTTTTTTTTTTTGAGAATAATGATCAGTTTCATTAATCAATAATCAGAGATTACAAACGCCGGGAGAAATAGTCCCGCACCACATGATTATCGTGCTAATACATTGGCTTCCCTATTTACAAATTACTTCTAATTTCACTATCTATAACTACCAACATACTAAATACATAAACAAATAAATTACAAAGAAAACTCACAATTTCGTGAGAGTAGAACCCAAGACCTCATGGTTCAGGTATACTGGACCTTACTAATTTTATGTTTTCAATAACAAATTCATTTTTGTTTAGGCACATATAACTATAAGGTAGGAAAATGGTTCTACCATGGGGAGTGAGAAAATGAATTTGTCTTCTATTCTAACTATATCAATCACTAGAATTCACAACAAAGTCATAAGTTATTTCATGATTATACCCACTAATGTTGTGTTACATGTGCTCCCTGTTTTTTTTCTCCTTTTCCTTTTTTTTTGTTATCAGATAAAGTTTAGGAGCATGGGTGGTTACCTCATTTCTAAGGCCAGGGTAAATTGTCGACTCATTTTTGGGATTTACGGACTTTTCGGAATTTACAAATCACCTATCAAATGGGAGAATTTACGGACCCAAATTTTTGGAATTTACAAATCATCTACCAAATGGAAGACTGCGGTATTCGAATCTAGGTGGGGTGCACAAGAGTCCGAAACTTGTGCCAACTCCCATTGGCTTCTCCTTTTCTTTACTATTACAAAAATATACTTCAGAATTTTCATTTATTGCTTCTTATCAGTAGTAGAAAGGTAATTATCAGTTACTTGGTTAAAGGTACTAAACATTTCATTGATCTTTGGTTGGTAAAAAGACCCACCTGCCCAAATTGCCGTTCCCCATTCAAACATAAAAAAACTTTAGATATTGTATGAATTAAGTCAATTAGATTTCTTGAAAAGGAATTTCTTCTTGTTATAGGTTTCACTGACTTTATGATCCTGAATTCCTGATTTGTTTGTTGATATAATTTCATAGCACAGCAAATAATGCAAAAATGTAAAGTTTTATAGTAGATATATATATATATATATATATATATATATAGCGAGAGAGAGCTTAAAAACTGCTGCAATGTTAGAAGTTTTATAGAAGATAATATAAGCGAGAGAGAGCTTAATAACTGCTGCATATATCATTTTGACCCATTAAAGGTTCTTTACATCTCAAAATACCAGCAAGCAAAATGGCAGCAGCATCATCATTGTTCACCATCTATTCGACTAAACTACCCAGAGAACTTAACCTTCTAATAGGACGCCTAATCCTAATGCATTCCGTAGTTAAAAGAAGACCCAGAGATTTAAATACCAGTTGACCCAAATCCCCCAGCACCCCTAGCAGTAGAATCCAAATCATCAACTTCCAAAACATCGGGTATCATGATCTTCTCAATAATCAACTGCGCGATTCTGTCACCCACTTTCACTTCGAAGTCAACATCCGAATGGTTGAACAAAATAACGCCGAGAGGTCCCCTGTAATCAGCATCGATGACTCCGGCACCCACGTCAAGGGAATGCTTCGAAGCCAGACCAGACCTTGGCGCTACACCCAAAAAGGGGGAAAAAACCCAAATTTTAATCGATCAACCAAACAGGATTAGTATAACAGATAAGATAAATAAAGTTCAGAGATTTAGATTCATACCAACGCGACCATAAGTTCCTTCTGGTACTGAAATGCTTAAATCAGTCGGAACCAGGGCTTTTCCTCGAGCGGGCACTTTGGTATCCGTTGCACTGTGACATAAATAAGAACACCATCAGTTTTAATATTATAAATCTAAAGGGAATTTCATGAATAATAAGGTTTTTTTCTTTTCTAAGGATTTTCACCTTGAAAGATCGAAGCCAGCAGCGAGAGGGGAGCCTCTTGTGGGCAACACGGCTTTCTCAGAAAGCTTTTTGACTTTCAAGAGCGAGACTGGGCCTTGAGCGACCTCGTGCACCCCATTTTGGCTGAGTTTTGGGACTTTCGGCGATGGCTCTTTGATTTCAGGGCTGTTGTTAAGCTGATCTGCTTGGGCCATGGTGAGAGATCTCGAGAACGGGAAGCGAACAGACGGATGACTCAAACGAAGGGATTTGAAGACCAGCATTCCCAAGGGTTTGCAATTGCTGTTATATATAGAAATAAAGCCGGGAAATTCGGTCTCCACGAACTAATGGCGCCAAGTCTTCCCGCCATTTTCCTGTAGGCGGGGCCAGTGCCACTCCACTGTGTTACCATTAACTCCCTCGCAGTCGTGCGTAAATACTCATGGTCATGGCTCATCCAATTAAAGCCCAAAACGGTAGACATTGTTTTTGGGCAAAATAAAAGCCCAACCACCCAATCCAATTGGTTTCCCTCTTTTGTACACTACTATCTTTTTTTGGTGACTTCCCTCTCGTGTATTTATCTGTTTTTTTTTTGTTTAAATGTATATCTGCTTTTTAAAACTTTATAGTAACTCGTTTTGCATAGATTACATTTCTTGGGAACATGTCACACCAATCTAGAGGTATATGAATTTTGGGTAACTAAAAAGTTCATTAATGATATTTATTGGTTTATTACAATGAAACCAATAAATATACAAAAGAGAACTGTGTTTTGATCCCATGCATAACTATTCAAGTTTAATTTACACATTTTTCTCAAAGGCTAGAAAAGGAGTTCAAATCTAAAACTGGTTTGGACCCTAGATGAGCTTTTCCTTCATATCTAATCTAATATGCTGCATAACTTCTTAACCACAGGGAGCTCTTTTATCTGATATTGAGGTGTTCCATGATCAATGTATCTATTAGGCGGCAGCAACACCATTGGTCTCAACTGCAGATCAGGGGTCCTCAAATTGATTAGATGCATAAAAACCAAAAGCAAAGAGGCAAAAAATGGCTATGTAAAACACACACACACAATAAGAACAAAGCAACGACTCTCTTGTGAAGAACATCCAAGATTGTCGACAATTTAATTTTTAAAAGACCATGTAAAAGGAATAAAAAACCCAATAAGAAGTTAGTACCTGCCAACCATTCCTCTCATGGTTGATATGGATGTGGCAGTGAAAAATTGCAAAGAAAATGCCTTTCTCCTAAACATCACCTTAGCAAATATGTCATGGAGGCTTACAGCTTTCAGAAGATCACAATTGATAAACATAAACATAATGGCTCCGACAAAATAAAATGAATCAAATAGTGTTTTACGTATTACATTATTCAAATGACACCGCTCACATGATTTTCACTTTGTGCAAACCTCAAAGTATGCTAATCACTCAAGCAAAGCATCACACCTAATCAGATTATTTAAATGATTGTCAAGTTGCCAAGAAAGGATACAGAAGGTCTAGCCAGCCAAAAAAGAAACAAAAAGATATACTCACACATATAAACTGAATGTTTAAAACAAAGAAGAAGAAGAAAAAGCTACTCACAGGGAATTGCACATATTTTGTGGGGAATTTTGAATGAAGATTTGTCCATGAGAATGATTTTTCAACATAAGTCAAAAAAATATGCAGAAAGATTAAGAAAAAGATGGAAATTAAGAAGTGAACACCTAAATGAATGTTTACTTAATGCTTCAATTACTTAATGTAACAAAAAAGACATGCTGGCACAATGATAGAATGCTTTTGAGACCGGTCATTGGATACATATGACCAATACCTTTCTTGCAGAGGAACTAACTGCATCAGCCACTGAAGCTATTGCTAAGGCACAAAGAGATGTTGCAACCATAAGCCCCAATGTTCTGTAGACTGATCCTCTGCAAACTGCATATGTAACTAACAAAGCATATACTTTCTCATCAGTCAGTGAACTAAATAATGCACTGACCTTTTAGCAGCTTGTTCATCTAATTGTTTCATTATGCATATCAGTATAAGCCCTTGCAAAAGGGTTTTCTGCAAAATTATGAATCAGGTTAGTCACTTCATAAAATATACTTAAAAGGTTGAGAAAGGTTATAAGCGATACCTGCAAAAACTCCGAAAGATTGGTACTAAAGGTCAAATATATTAATGCATTTTCTTTAAATAGTCCAACAATCTCAACCAATGTAGACATGACAAAAGGTTGCTCAGAACCTCATACCAATATAACAGTGGGATCAAAATCTATCTTTTAACTACCATTGAATCAGTTACATTTCTGTTTTCTGGATTAAGGCCACATAAACGTACCCATTGGTTTAATTTATTAAAAGTAAATTAGTAAAAAGAGCTAAACTTTTTCATCGGCTGCAGGTAGCTAATTAGCTTCATTTTCTTTTTCATAAATTTGTTAGTAGGAGAGTAAAATCGACGTCGTTTTGATTGCGTATTACCACGTTTCTAAAGTTTTTGATGCACACATTCAAAAATAGAAAATAATTATATCTACGTACTGTTTGTATGGTCAGAGGCTATATGATAGTAGTATTTTATAACATGAATAGAATGGGAAATTAAATTAAATTATTGGAAGTGGTTAAGAAAATTATCTTATATTTATTATAATCTATGAGTTTCAATGTTTCATCAATGAGCAATGATTAATTAACAATAAGTTTATATTCTCTTTTCGCTCCTCCTCCTTGGCTATTACTGTCAAGGGGAGGAGGGGTTTGGTTTTTTTTATTTCGTATCTTATTTTTTTCTTTAGTTTTAGAATAAAGTCCCACAGATCTATTGATCTGTTTGGGTTATCAGTCTCCAGATCTTTAGATCTTGGATGTTTGAGTCTCCAGATCTTTAGATCTTGGATGTTTGAGTTTGTTCAGTTTGTTGAGTCAGTTTATTTAGTTTGTTTGATGTCTTTTGAGTTTACAATAGATTGGAGATTTCACCATCATATTGAGATGAATTTTCTGTGGTTTTCGGATCAATCAGGGAGGTTTTCGGATCACTCACCTTTCTGTCGTTGGTGAAAGCTCACATAAGCGAAAACGAAGAGGTGTCGCGCGTTCTAGAGACTCATGGGAAATGTTCGAAGCTCCAATTTAAAGGATTCAGATCACGATGCCAAATCCAGATCAAGACCTTGATGATGAAATTTAATCTATTGTAATTTATGTTATGAACTATGTAATTTCATTTTCATGAATGAGAATTACACTTTCTTCATAAAAAAAAAACAATAAGTTCATATGATGTGTGTGAACCTTGAGTTCCTTCTAAAAAGGTTGGCCATTGGCTAAAAAAAGCATTATCTAAAATAATCGCTACCGATCATATTATCATATTCAACAACAATAGATCGATCTATACGACTACTTAGAGCTAATTAATTTTATTTTGCTTGAATCAGAATGATGATTGTTTGATCAAATTACTATTAGTAATTGATAAAAAAAATACTATATTAGTTGTAATTGCTAAGTGAATTAGGACTGGTAAACAAATATAAAAGGTAAAATATTATAATAAGAAAAAATAATTAGTGTTTGACTTTGAAATAAAACCTTCTTGACTTGTCATGTGGGGTTAAAGACAAAAAAAAAAGAAGTTCAAGTACCAAAAAAAGAAAAACAAATTAAAAAAAGAAAAGAAAAGAAAGAAAGGTGCTGAAATTCCTTTTGGAGGTCTAATAATTTAAATTAGTAGTATTCGGAGTCGACGGAAGTAGGACTGTCCATTCGATCGGATCGGTCCTATTCGGATCGATCCTTCTCTAGAACCATAAATCCTCACAATGATGAATTGTGTAATGGGAATCATCACAAACATTACTCAGAAGAATTAGCACTACTTAAATTTGCCAGCCAAGAACTGAAGGATGCTAAATTGACCACTCATTTCTTCATAGGGAGCCTTTTTTTTTTTTTTTTCATTTATGTGACTATATATAGATGTGGAAGGAGACTCAAATTATGCTTACTAATTTTATGTTTTTAATAACAAAGTCATTTTTTTAAGTACATACATACATGGGGGAGTGAGAAAATATAAACTTGAAAGTTGAAACCTTTCGGCTTTCTCGTGTTAATTTCAATTCGACCATCTAACTATCTCGAGCACAAGTCGAGATTCACAACAAATTAGTCATATATTTAGAAAAATTAGAAAAATCCTCTTAGAAGCAAAATTACATATTTAGCCCAAAAAGTATAATTATCACCTGTTCATCTTTTTTTTTCTCTTCTTTAAAAGGTATTTTTTTTTTTTAAATTTCCTTTTGTCCTTTAATAAGTATTGGTTCATTTAGTTTAAATGAGTATGGATATGTTAATATTAGCAAGAGGACTTTAATATTTGATTAACGATAAATAGATATTTGTTTTTTTACTTTTTTTTTAAAAAAAAAAAACATATTTTCAATCCGAAAATTCCTTTACTCATACCGGATGTCGCTACTCCATGAATTTTGATGTTATTTTGTTTGAATGATTGAGATTTGAAAGTTTGAAGGTTGAGAGAATCTGAGAGAATTGAAAATTTTGAAGTTTGAAGGAAATGGCAAAATTATCCAAAGGAGGGCGGTACCTAGTAAAAAGGGGACGGTATTTAGTAATCCCCGTAGTGTAGTGTGATTCACTAGAAAAATTAGAAAAAACCTCTTAGAAACAAAATTACATATTTAGCCCAAAAAGTATAATTATCACCGTCAGATCTCATAAGTCTAGCCATTGGACAAATAGAATGACATACTCTGCCCTTCTCTTCTTGGAGCCTGTATCAATAAAGATCCGATCTCTCAGCCTTTTCTTTCGCACGGGAAAAGCTCCAAAATGATTACGTTAATATTATGCTGCCATGAAATATATCCGACCTGTCCAGAAACAGGGATGGTTTTTAATTAACGCACCGGACGGTGACTTACTGTCTTAGTGACCGGATTAAAACCATCCCATTTTTGGACTGGTCTGATAGATTTCCGTGGAATCTCAACTGAAACCATCCAATTTTGGCAATAGAATCAAAACAGAATCACTTATGTGTATATCAATATTATCAGTCACTAGGATTTAATGTAATAATTGGTGAAATCTCGTGGATATTGACAACAAAGTCGTATGTTGATTCATAATTATGCCCACTAATCTTTGGTTCATGTGCTCCCTATCTTTTTTCGCCTTTTCTGCATTACATGATCTCCCTATTGTTTCTTCTCCGGTGCTCCCTATTGCCAATTGTTGTCGTTATTACTTCTTAAACAGTAGAAAGTAGTACTAATAAGTTACTAACTAGTACCAGATGTTCTATTCGCTGAAGTTTATGCGATAAGATTTGGCCTTTTACTTGCATACTGTATGGTTGGGTATTATGAACTGCTACTTAGAGAGTGATTCAGCCATAGCTATTAGAGAGATTATTAAGAGAGAGCCCCCTCATTATGGATGAGTGGTACTTTAATAGATCAAATTAGAGAGATTAGTTATTTTTTTCCAGTTTGTAGCTTTAGGCATGTAAATTGTTTAGCTGCACATGAGTTGGCTCACATAAATTGTGAGGTCAGTCTCAAACGTGTTTGAAGTCCGTTTGTAATCCTGATTCATAGTCAATCAATGAAATGAAATTTTATTCCTAAAAAAAAACTAGTACAAGTTTATATTTTAACTTCATCACACAAATTGGGTGCTGAATGAATGATTATGTGAAGGGCCTCCAACTTTTAGGCCAGGTTGTCCTCAATGTTAGGATTTTTTTTTTTAAAAGTTCTCTTTGGGTGGGACTTGGAACTTAATTGGGATCGACCATGGTACCACTACCATGTGTAATTAAATTGTACCAGAAAAAGAACCTACCTTCTCTTTGTTTAATTGGGCCAAAGCAATCGACAGAGTTTAAGCCCAATGTTATGGGTTAGGACTTGGGACAACAAAAAAAA
>AWWV01015049.1:0-17852 GCA_001974805.1 Corchorus capsularis
AAAAATAGAGTTTTTAGTAGAATAATTGTAAAAGTTTATTTCTAAAAAATTTGTAAAAGAATATATTTTAAAAATTCTAATATGTCTAAGTTTTTTAATTAAAATAGTAAAATGATAACAACAAAATAGTTATAAGGATATTAGATTTAATTAAATAAAAATAGAGTTTTTTTACAGAAAAATAAAAATAGAGTTTTTAGTTGAGTAAAACAATAAAAGTATATTTAAAATTTTCTAATACATCTAAGTTTTTTTAATTAAAATAGTAAAATGGTAAAAATTATATAGTTATAAGAATGTGAGATTTTTTTTTTTAATTATACAGCAAGCAATATATCAAGCAAAAAATCAATTATAAGTCAAATAAAATAATTGCACATTAGGGAAATAATAAATTTTAATCATAATACATTATTATAAACTATCAAATAGTAAGATGTCAATCATAATAACTTTTTAAATTAGAATGGTAAAATAAAATAATTATAAAATATTGAATTTTTTGAGATAATAAAATATTGAATTTATTTAAATGAAAATAGTGTTTTTAGTAGAATAAAACTGTATATTTTGAAAACAAATATAGTAAAAAAAGTAAAGCAATTATAAAGATATTAGATTTAATTGAATAAAAATAGAGTTTTTAGTAGAATAAAACTATAATAGTTAAGTAATGGCATTTAAGAAATATGTTTGAATAATAAGGGTATAATGGTCGATTCAATTAGAAAAATAAGGGTATAATAGTCGATTCAAAAGTTTCTCATAACTCGTACTTTTATATATAGTATAGATTGTTTGTTTAACAGTTTTTACCTAGCTAGTTGTAATTAAAATAGAATTTCTACCAAAACCTGCAGCAATATTGCTTATAAATTTCAGCACTTTTCAAATTTGGAGATACGTACAGGGATCATACAATGAAATTTCAATTTGTAGAGACCCGGCCCAACCTGCGAGGTATTATCCGCTTTGCCCCAAAGGCCTCATGGATTTGTCCTTCCCAAAAGGCGCCTCACAAGTTTGGGTAGATCACCACATCCTCCTGATGTGGGATCTTGGGGCGTCACAATCTACCCCCTTATAGGCTTGTCGGGACGACAAGCCCACACAATCACAATCACCAGGACCCACCGGGCGTCGGGATTTTCTAGAGATGGCTCCCGCCGCACTCCCACGGTGTAGCACTTAGCTCCCGCTATACGCCCGGTGAAAGCTCTGATACCAACTATAGAGACCCGGCCCAACCTGCGAGGTATTGTCCGCTTTGGCCCAAAGGCCTCATGGATTTGTCCTTTCCTGCGAGGTATTGTCCGCTTTGACCCAAAGGCCTCATGGATTTGTCCTTCCCAAAAGGTGCCTCACAAGTTTGGGTTGGATCTCTATTATATAAACCACAATAGATCACCACATCCTCCTGATGTGGGATCTTGGGGTGTCACAATAACTATAGAGATCCGGTCCAACCTGCGAGGTATTGTCCGCTTTGGCCCAAAGGCCTCACGGATTTGTCCTTCCCAAAAGGCGCCTCACAAGTTTGGGTTGGATTTCTATTATATAAACCACAATAGATCACCACATCCACCTGATGTGGGATCTTGGGGCGTCACAATCTACCCCGACAAGCCCACACAATCACAATCACCAGGACCTACCGGGCGTCGGGATTCTAGAGGTGGTTCCCACCGCACTCCTACGGTATAACACTTAGCTCCCGCTACACGCCCGGTTAAAACTCTAATACCAATTGTAGAGACCCGGCCCAACTTGCGAGGTATTATTCGCTTTGGCCCAAAGGCCTCACGGATTTGTCCTTCCCAAAAGGCGCCTCACAAGTTTGGATTGGATCTCTATTATATAAACCACAATAGATCACCACATCCTTCTGATGTGGGATCTTGGGCGTTACACAATTGAAAGAAGGCACTGGAAGATTGAGCAACAGAGCATAATGAAGCAAATGATTTCAAATTATTGTGTGATTACCGAGGGCAATTAAGGAAGTACATTTCAGATGAGCTAAATAGCACTGGTCAGAAACATCAATAAATTTCTTTCTTGTTCATTTTATTACAATTTTGTAACTATTCATATGATATTTCAAATTTTTTTTCTAATGAATTGAATTGGTTTCATATTTGGTTTCGACTCAAAGCGGAATCAATTTAATTTTGTTTTATATTTTTAAAGTATCTTTTACCAAGGGCTGAAACCCTTGCCATATATTTGAGGATTAATTAAATTTAGTAGATTTACGGGGTCATAGATAACCCCCGGTGAATATAACATTTACCGGAAGTCATACAAACACCCAGTTGAAACTTTTTCCGAGCCTCAAATAGCCGGGGGTCTTCCGGGGGTTTGGTAACACCCAGTAAATCTTTGATCCGGGGGTTACAACCCTCGATAAATATATGTTTTAATCCCAGCTAAAAGCCTTATGTTTTGTAGTGCTAGCAAACCTAAGTATAAAAAGAATATCCAAAACTTTATTGTTAGCAAGAAAAAAAAAGTTTACAATCTTCATCAAGTTAAGTGCATAATTAGAATTCTGAAACCCTATATATATGGGAAGACAATTCAGGTTGAGTACTTGAGTTTGAGAGGTACTTAATAGCTAAAAGCTAGCTTTTGGGACAACCAAAATTTGAGAGGGATAACACATGATTATATGATAGTATAAACCTCTCAATGTCATTTAATCTAATAAAATGGGCAGGAAGGGATATACAGATTTTAGGAGAAGAAAATTGTAATAACCAAATTTCTTATTCAACATGGAAATGAAAATTTGACAAGTCTTAACTATACCGGAAAGAATCATTCTACATGTAATGCGTCATTACATGTCATCATGGAGAACTATGAAGATGGGGAGGAGAGTGCTAGAGGGCTCTTCATATACTTAATGTTGTGCTGTCAATGGGCTGTAATGGAATCAGAAGAGGAAAAAACATGTAAATGTTTAGGACCAAACAAACAACTGGATTCTTGTTTCCCATTGTTGTCCAATTGACAAATGTTTTTACAATTGTTTCATAGAGGGGTGAAGAAGCTTTGGAGATGATGGAAAAAGCTATTGCCACAGACAATAAAATCCACTTCGTAAATATAACAAAGCAAATATCATATGCTTTGGAAAACTGAATGAAGCTCTTGAAAATTTGCACCAACATAAAAATTATGTCAAGGCAGTGCATATGGAATTGCTTTGCCGTTTGGACTCAAGGAAATAGTCTCGAACACCCTCTTCTTTTTTTTTCACAATATGATGTGTCAACTCTTAATTAGAATGGATATATATATATATATATATATATATATATATATATCACACAACATCTCCTGTTAGGTTCCTATTCATCTTTCTTTCTTTCTTTGGTCCAACCATATTTCACAAGGTTTTCACCTTCCAATCACTAGAATAAAATACTATACATGTAAGAAAACAGGATATATGTGACAATCTATTCAAGATGAGTTATGAAAAGAAAGCCACATCATAGTCAAGCCAATTTTACATACCATCCAGTAATGAACATGATAAACTTAATTGTTTATCAACAGATTGAAAGATCCACAAATAAATTAAGCTAATTACTAAACTAACACTAAGATGACTAAACACCATTTGTAGACTAGGGCCATTTACGCCTGCCTGCCTGCTATTTCCACCACCTCCAACACGGGATGTCCTCAATCAGCAAATATGAGCCCCTCCACGTCTAAACAAAAAAAAGAAGGATCAGTCTACATTAATGGGCAACAAAATTAAAGAGGAAGGCAATCAAGGAAAAGTAAAAGAAAAGACAAAGATACATACTTCTGTAATATATATCATAATACTATATGCTAATTAATAACTAGCTTTGTTTATATAGCATGCCATTACAATATTAGAATGAAGAAGTCCATGCGCCTATAAGTGCATTAATTAGCAATTAAGTTCCAACTTTAATTTTCTAGTTAACCTCTAACCAAAAATAAACTTATATTGTAAGCCAATTAGAAATTGAGATATATATTCAAAGTTAGATAAAAACTCACTCTTGTGTTGAATGAAGATTTAGGAATCAGGAATGGACGCTCTGCAAGTAAGAGCACAAGTATATTAGAAATAAAGATAAAAATTACTAATTAGTTATATAACATGGAAAATTAAGAGCAAATTGTTAATAATAAGTGGAGAAGGGAGATGGTAGATTAATACATTTGACTGGAGATCATAGTATAAGGCTGGAGACTTCTCCTGTCCTCTTCATCTGAAAAAAGAATATCCTTGAAATCCCAGTCTTCAATCTCAGGTTTTGGTGGCTTTAGCAGGGACGCATAAGATGAACCATATTCATTATCAACCAAATCAAAAGTCCCAAATCGTATATAACATTTACGCAAAACACTACTACCTCCATAAAATGCAAGGAGAATATGTTGTTGCCCCTTATATTGTTGCCCCTTAAAGGGAGAATATGCCAGCTATCAGGATATGGCCCTCTAGAGAACCACACATCATCCATTCTGCACCTGTAGCTAAATTTCTCTGATTGCTCATTGCTTGGCTCTAACAGCGACTCAACCCCCTTCAATCCCAGAGCTCCCACTAGCAAACGAGTGGGTTTTATTTTCACAATCACAGGCCTAAGGCCTAGTCCATAATTCATAACCCATGACCCAACCCTGCAAATTACAAATTCTTCTCCTTGTTTTCAATACATATCGATTGTTACGCTTTTTCATCTTATCGTACGTTTCCATTAGAAGTAAGTCTTATTCTTGCTCTTCCTTTTTATTAATTATCATCTCATCAGTGACTGACTTTGATCTCATCTTTCCATGCTTTGGTATGCGGTTTGCTTAAAATTTTTTAGATTTTGTCTGCTATCAGAAATAGCGAATTTTGTACACTGCTAATTTAAGATACTCATATTCATATTCAAATAAATTAATGTGTAGACTTAGCTAATAAATTAATGTTTGGTATACTAGTGTGATTTGAGACTAGATATATCATAGTTCTGAGGTGATTAAGTGATAGCCTGATGCCTCGAGACTTGTCTAGATCACGATTTCAATCGCCCTCTTATAGACGTAGACATTCGCCATCTCCAATAGGACCTATATAGGTATGGAAGGAGGAGCAGAATGGATAGAAGATGGATAGAAGCCTATCTACATTTTCATTTTATTCATATAGCACCTGATCTCGTTAATATTCATTAATGCTATATGCTATAGCTTTTAAGCATCATACATTTTTGATATTGCTCTGAAGAAAGAAAGGCACTAGACGATTGAGCAACAGAGCATAATGAAGCAAATGATTTCAATTTATTGTGTGATTACCCAAGGCAATTAAGGAAGTACATTCCAGATGAGCTAAATAGCACTGGTCAGAAACATCAATAAATTTCTTGTTCATTTTACAATTTAATTTGTAGTTCTATATATTCATATGATATTTCAAATATTTTTTCTAATGAATTGAATTGCTTTCATATTTGGTTTTCGACTCCAAGCGGAATCAATTCAATCTTGTTTTATATTTTTAATGTATCTTTTATCAAGGGCTGAGACCCTTGCCAAATATTTGAGGATTAATTAAATTTAGTAGATTTCACGGGGTCATAACCCCCGGTAAATGTAATAACAAGAGGCAAATCAGTCTGTCATGATCAATGGAGCTCCTACTAAACAATTCAAGATTAAAAGAGGACTTACACAAGGCTGTCCCTCATCACCTTTTTTTTGTTCTGCATTGTGGGAGAAATGTTAAGTATATTAATCAAGAAGCAAGAGGCAAGAAGCAAGAAGCAGTATGGAGCTCCTACTAATCAAGAAGCAGTCACTTGCGGGCTGTTTAAGGGAATCCAGATTGGAGTAAACGACCTTGAGGTAACCCATATTCAATATGCTGATGATACATTGATTTATATTAAATATGCTGATGATACATTGATTTTTTGTGATTGCGAGCATGATTTGGAGCAGATTTTAAATGTGAAAAGAGTTCTTAAATGTTTCCAACTCTTATCGGGATTAAAGATTAATTTTCATAAGAGTAGTTTATTTGGAATTAATATCGAACATCAACACTTTAGGTGTGGGCAGAGAGCATAAATTGCAAGACAGCTTGCCGTGTAAATACCTTGGTCTCCCTCTCGGAGCAAGGTGCTCTGCTATTTTAATATGGTGACCGGTGATTGATAATTTTAGAACTAAATTGGAGAATTGGAAAGGTTCTTATCTCTCACTTGGTGGGGAATCACTCTTTTATAAATATGTGCTTGCCAAATATTTTTTTTGTCCTTGTGAGACCGGTGATTGATAATTTTAGAACTAAATTGAAGAATTGGAAAGGTTCTTATCTTTCGCTTGGTGGGAGAATCACTCTTATAAAATCTGTGCTTGCCAAATATTTTTTGTCCCTGTTCCCTCTGCCTCGAACTGTCTAAGGACGAGCTCAATAGGATTCAAGGAAGATTTCTATGGAGTGGAGTGGTGGCAAGAAGAAAGGTTCATTTGGTTGACTGGGATTCAGTGTGTAAGCCAAAGGATCAAGGTGGCTTGGGAATCATTGACCTTGGTGTTAGAACCAAGGCATTGCTCAATAAATGGATATGGAGATATGCAATGAGTTAGGTTATTATTGAGAAAAACAGGCTTGAACCAATTGATTTGGTTCCTTCCTTTCCCAACTTTAGACATTGTTCAACAATGTGGAAGAACATTATGAAGTCTACGGTTGATGATAATAGGCTCTCAATGCTTGTTAATTCTAGTATGGGGGTGTGTCTTTGGAAATAGGAAGAACTTTAATTTTTGGAGTGATACTTGGATTGATAGTACGTATAACCCTTAAAGTGGCCTTCCTAAGGATTTTTGCTTTGGCTATCAACGAGGGAAGAGTAAGAGAGTTAATTTGGCTATTGGCATAACTCGATGTGGGTATGGAAAATTGAGTTGAGAAGCCGATTTTTTTTATTGGGAGCTAATCCAATGGGATAATTTGATGAGTATTCTTAATGAGTATAGTCCTTGCCAGACGCTCAAAGGAAGAACATAGATCTGTCCGATAAAATGGGACAGAGAGAATACTTTACAATTGTGCCTACACTTAGGACCAATGGGAAGAACATAGATGCTATCCGTGAGAAAAAACCAAAGGCTCATGCTGCAGCATTGAGATCAGGGCCACATAATCTGAACCTGAATCGTATCAACTGTTTTCTCAATATGTAGCACACATCCCCTGTTAGGTTCCTATTCATCTTTCTTTGGTCCAACCATATTTCAGATTTCACAAGGTTATCACCTTCCAATCACCAGAATAAGATATTATACATGTTAGAAAACATGATATATATATGTGACAATCTATTCAAGATAAGTTACTTATGGAAAAGAAAGCCACATCATATATAGTCAAGCCATTTTTACATACCATCCCGTAATGAAACTGTTTAACGTGTCCTCAACAGCAAATTGAAAGATCCATAAAGCTAATTACTAAGATGACTAAACTAAAACTAAGATGACTAAACACCATTTGTGGACTAGGAACCATTTACGCTCGGACATTAACAAAACAACAAAAGTATATATATGCCTGCCTGCTATTTCCACCTCCAACGGGATGTCCTCAATCAGCGTTCATGCCTAAATAAAAAGGAAAAAAAAAGAAAAAAAAAGAAGGATCAGTCTTAGCAATTGACTATATACATATTCAATTTAATGATCATTAACAGTTGTTTACTATAGTACTTAGACAACAAAAAGTGTGATGAGTATTTACATTTTACATTAATGGGCAACATGCAAAAAGAGGAAGGCAATCAAGGAAAAAGTTATAGAAAACACAACATATACTTCTGGAGTGATAGGGAATGGTGGTAGACGTGTAGACCTGAAAGCACATAACCTACTACATATTGATGAACGAAAAATCGCGCGAGCTACTCAATCTAAGAAGTCCGATCAGAACACCAAGATACAACATAACCTGCATTGGTAAATTAAAACTTCAGAAAACCAGGATAGCTTATAGCTTGAAGAAGACATTATTAATTAACTTGTCTGCAACAGTAGACCCTTGCAAATATAGCATGTAATCATAATATATACTATGCTAATTAATATTTAGCATTGTATATAACATATATAGCATACCATTACAATATATATATATATATATATATATATGAAAAAGGCCATATACCAACTTATTCCAGCTTGTTCCAGTTTAAGCAGGTCTCAGGTTCGAGACCTTGCGTACGCAGCATAACCAGGTGCGCGACGCGGGTCGGATCCGCCTTAGTCAAGGCAAAACCCTGGATACCGAATGGGATACCAAAAAAAAAAAAGCCATATGCTATAAGTGCATTAATTAGCAATTAAGTTCCAACTTTTTCTAATTAACCTCTAACCAAAAATAAACTTATAATGCAAGCCAATTAGAAATTGAAAGTAGCACCATTGAGATATATATTACAAATTAGATAAAACTCACTCTTATCTTCAATGAAGATTTACCAATCAGGAACCGGCGCTCTGCAGTTTGAGCACAAGTATATCTATACTATATATAAAAGTACGAGTTTTGTAAAACTTTTGAATCGACTATTATATCCTTATTTTTTTGAATATATTTCTTAAGTGCCCTTGCTTAAACTATTGTAGTTTTATTCTATTAAAAGTTCTATTTTTATTTAATTATTAAATCTAATATCTTTATAATTTCTTTATGTTTACCATTTTACTATTTTTCAATAAAAATTGGATATATTAAAACTTTTAATATACAGTTTTATTCTACTAAAAACTATGTTTTCATTTAATTAAATTCAATATTATATAATTATTTTATTTTTACCATTTAATTTAAAAGGTTATTGTGATTGACATGTTCTATTTGATAGTTTAATGTATTATATTATAATTAAAATTTATTATTTCCCTAACGTGCAATTATTTTATTTTAATCTTTCGGATTGATTTGATTCGGGTTGATTCAGGTTCCGGTCATTAAGGATTTGAGGTCGGGTCATTTTGGTTTCGGATTGAGCGGATTTTTTGGTTGAATCGGGTTGGATAAGGTTTGGTTTCAGGCGATCGAGTCGGATACCCGTACTCGAGTGAAATTTTGTCAGCTATAATAATAGGTTTCTTTAAGATAAAATTAGTACTATACTTAAGATTTTAATTTTAATTTAATTTAAACATATTAGGTCACGTGCAAGGCACGTGAAAGTGATGACTAGTTAGAAATAAAGATAAAAATTAATTAGTTACAAGTTATATTAGCCCGCGCTAGTGCTACGGGCGTTCTTTATTTTAGAGTGGTGTTTGATTAACTGATTGAATAAGGATATTAATATAATCAATTATATAAGGGCCAATAACATTTTTTGTTTTAGAGTGGTGCTTGATTGATTAATTGATTAAATTATATAAGGTTGCAGTAAAAATGAAATTATTTAAATGGATTAGTTTTAATTATGTCTCTGGCATAAATCTTTGTAAGCTAACTTTTTAGACATGCAAAATTAAGAAGGTCAAGAACATGTTTTTATTTGTAAGTAATAGGAATGCAAAGAGGTAATGAAATATGTTGTTAATTGGATAATAATACTCACATTGAACAAAGGGTGGTTTTAATTCAGAAGGGGAAAAATATTGAACGGTCCATGTTGAAGGGATGGAGACGAAAAAGAAAGAGGAAAGAGATATGAATGTGAAAACAGAGGGGAGTGATGAAAATGTTTGATTTTTGGCAAACTTGAAGATTGATCAGCACCGAGGAATTGAAAGGAAGCATCAACTGAGTTGGTGAGAGGAAAAAAGAAAACAGCGAGAGAAACATTAATTAAAAAGTAATTAAATGTTTAGGGTTTAGAAGCAATTAATTAAAAGTCTTAAACATTAATTAAAAACAATTAAGGAAGGGAAATGTGTAATTACGAAAAAGGGTAGAAGGAAAAGGAATGGGGGAAACTCATAGAGGGGCTTCTTAGTCATCCGAAAAGTGAGAAAAGATCAAAAATAGCCAAAAGGTGGCACCACATTAATCCTCAATATGGCCTTTTAGTAATTTCCATGGTAGTTAAAAATAATATAGTGTGTGTGTGTGTGTGTGTGTGTGTGTGTTATATATATATAACATGGAAAATTAAGAGCAAATTGTTTATAACTCGAGAAGGGAGAGTAGATTATTACACTTGACAGACCATAGCATAAAGCAGGAGACCCACTCCTCTTCATCTGCAATAGTAATATCCTTGAAATCCCAGTTTTCAAGCTTTAACAGGGATGCATCAAATGATGGATCAAATGAACATTCATCAATCAAATCTGAAGTACTATCCTTCTCATGCCATTCATAAACCAAATCGTATATAACATGTACCTGCAAGGAGACAGTAGTTGTTGCCCCTTAAAGGGAGAATATGCCAGCTATCAGGATATGGCCCTTCTCCAGTGATCTTGAGATCATTCAATGCTCTAGTGATATAGAGATCATTCAATAGTCTAGGGATCCAGAGATCATTCACTTGCCTATTATTCTGCTGACGTGATATTGCTCTAATTGCTTATTGTTTGGCTCTAACAGGGACTCAAAGCTCCTCCTCCTTCAAACAGAGAGCTTCTAGTAGTTTAGGGCGCCTTACAACATATCTCTTGAGATCATTCAATGCTTTAGTGATATAGAGATCATTCAATAGTCTAGGGACCCGGAGATCATTCACTTGCCTATTATACTGCTGACGTGATATTGCTCTAATTGCTCATTGTTTGGCTCTAACAGGGACTCAAAGCTCCTCCTCCTTCAAACAGAGAGCTTCTAGTAGTTTAGGGCGCCTTACAACATATCTTTTGAGATCATTTAATGCTCTAGTGATATAGAGATCATTCAATAGTCTAGGGATCCGGAGATCATTCACTTGCCTATTATTCTACTGACGTCATATTGCTCTAATTGCTCATTGTTTGGCTCTAACAGGGACTAAAAGCTCCTCCTCCTTCAAACAGAGAGCTTCTAGTAGTTTAGGGCGCCTTACAACATATCTTTCAGCATCGAGACCAAAACCAAATGGCAATTTGAGGATTAACTAAAAGCCCTTAACAGGGAAATCAATAGGATTAGTATCTACTACACAATATTCTGCATTGTGGGAGAAATGTTAAGTATATTAATCAAGAAGGCAGTCACTTGCGAGCTATTTAAGGGAATCCGGATTGGAGTAAACGACCTTGAGGTAACCCATATTCAATATGCTGATGATACATTGATTTATATTCAATATGCTGATGATACATTGATTTTTCGTGATTGCGAGCATGATTTGGAGTAGATTTTAAATGTGAAAAGAGTTCTTAAATGTTTCCAACTCTTATCGGGATTAAAGATTAATTTTCATAAGAGTAGTTTATTTGGAATTAATATCGAACATCAACACCTTCAGGTGTGGGCAGAGAACATAAATTGCAAGATTGGCAGCTTGCCGTGTAAATACCTTGGTCTCCCTCTCGGAGCAAGGTGCTCTGCTATTTCAATATGGAGACCGGTGATTGATAATTTTAAAACTAAATTGGAGAATTGGAAAGGTTCTTATCTCTCACTTGGTAGGAGAATCACTCTTATAAAATCTGTGCTTGCCAAATATTTTTTGTCCTTGTGAGACCGGTGATTGATAATTTTAGAACTAAATTGGAGGATTGGAAAGGTTCTTATCTCTCACTTGGTGGGAGAATCACTCTTATAAAATATGTGCTTGCAAATATTTTTTGTCCTTGTTCCCTTGCCTCGAACTGTCTAAGGACGAGCTCGATAGGATTCAAAGAAGATTTCTATGGAGTGGAGTGGCGGCAAGAAGAAAGGTTCATTTGGTTGACTGGGATTCAGTGTGTAAGCCAAAGGATCAAGGTGGCTTGGGAATCATTGACCTTTGTGTTAGAACTAGGGCATTGCTCAATAAATGGATATGGAGATATGCAATGAGTCAGGTTATTTTCGAGAAAAACATGCTTGATCCAATTGATTTGGTTCCTTCTTTTCCCAACTTTAGACATTATTCAACAGTGTGGAAGAACATTATGAAGCCTATGGTTGATGATAATAGGAAGGTTTCCAAATCTTTAGAAAATACAGGAATTTCGATCTCTTTGAGGTGAGATCATATGCTAAAGTGCTATAAGGTGGAGTCAGGTTGGGTCTTAGATCACATGGAGCAAAAGCAGAACTCTGCCGTAACCAAAGATTGGAGATTGGAGCAGGGGTGATTAGCCCTGCCATTTAACCAAGCTTACTTCATTTTTGATGAAACCATCAACTTTACTATATGATTTGGCATCTCCAAAGATTATTTCATTTTTCATAACACTAGGTTCATGTCCGCACTCGCGCTCCTTTCAGCATGCCTACACTTAGGACCAATAGAAAGAACATAGATGCTATCCAAAAGAGAAAAAACCAAAGGCTCATGTTGGAGAGCATTGAGACCAGGGCCACATAATGTGAACATTAATTGTATCTAACTGTTTTCTCAATATTTAGCACACATCCCCTGTTAGGTTCCTATTCATCTTTCTTTGGTCCAACCATATTTCAGATTTCAGAAGGTTATCACCTTCCAATCACCAAAATAAGATATCATACATGTTAGAAAACAGGATATATATATATATATATATATATATTAGTATTTTGCCACGTGTTTCACACGTGAGATTGAAATTTGGTAGAATCTGATTTTAAGTTACATGTTTTGTAATATAATATTTTTATTAATTTTTAAAAGATTAAATTATCCAAATTCCTGAAAAATATTGGGGATATAAACTCATCAATTTTTCATTATAAGTAAATTTTGTTAACCATTTTATCAATGATAGAAGTTATCAAATTTACAGTAATTAATTACAGTAATTATCAAATTTATAGTAATTACTGAAAAATTATATATTATTAAAACTATACGTGAACCAACAAATTCCGTAAATTTTTTTAGTTAACAATTTTATCAATGATGGATGTTATCAAATTTATAATACAAAGTTACTAAAAAAGCTATGTAGTTATGAAAAATACTTTACACCAATAAATCTATAATAACATGTAATGATAAGTAATTTTGGTAACAATTTAACCAACATATGAGGTTATCAATTTACAATTAATTAGTCAAAAAGCTATAACGGTTATGAAAAAAGTTATATATTAATCAACAAATTTAAAACCATTCATTATATTATTTGTCAAATTATTTCGAGACACGACATTTGAGCGCTGGTTTCACAAAAACAAATGCATTTGGAATAAGTGTTTTCTAGAATAATGTTTTGTGTGGAAACGCTAAAAATCGTGAAGTTGATGTTTTTGTTTTATTAAAAAAACTTTATTTGGTGAGCTTAGTTTCCAATAAGCTCTAATTAGTTGAAGACACAACATTTTGACAGTTGTATTTGTTGTCAAAACAATAAAGTTGAGATTTTAGACTTTAAAGAAAGCATTATTTGGCAAGCCAATTTTCCAATAAACTAACTAACTTCAATACATGACATTAGAGTGTTGGTTTAAAAAAACAAATCATTCTGATCATTTTCAAATAAATAAATATTTTGCACACAATTGAGGTTTTAGCCTTCGAAGAAAACTTTGTTTGGCAAGCTATTTTCCAATAAGCTATACTAACTCCGAAACACAACATATGAGCATTGATTACATAAATAAAACATTCGAAATGAGCATTTTCTCAACGTTCTACACACAAACATGCAAAATCGTGAAGTTCACGATTTAGATTTTGAAGATGTTTTTTGGTAAGCTCACTTTCCTACGAGCTTACTCACTCTAAAACACAATATTTGAGCGTTGGTTTCGCAAATAATGTATTTGGTATGAGCGTTTTCCGAGAACAACGTTTTCTGCACAAACGTGCTAGATCGGGAAGTTGAGGTTTTAGCCTTCTTAGAAAGCTTTATTTGGCGAATCCACTTTCAAGTAAACTCTATTCAAATGTAATGAAGGCAAACCTAATATGTACTAATTTTTTAATAAAGTATGTCATTTTTATAGTTGTTTTCATCCTCCAACGTAAAAATTTTTTCAATAAATTTGTATGTCATTGGAAATTGATAATGATGTGAAAATTTGATAACATCATTATGAAATTTTGATAACTACACTGTGAAATTTTGATAATCTCCCTATGAAATTTTGATAATCACACTATAAAATTGGTAACCACACTATGAAAATTTTGATAACCACACCATTAAGTTTCGATAATCTCCCTATGAGAATGAAACAGTGATATCCTCTTTATTTAATTTTGATAACATCTCCATAAACTTTTTGTAACATGAAATTTTGTTAACCTCCCTAGGAAACTTTCATAACCTCCCTCCCTATAAAATTTTGATAACCACACTGTAAATTTTGATAACCTTTGTATAAAATTTTGTTAACGACACTCTAAGAAAATTTGATGACTATTTTATGAAATTTTGGTAACGTCTGTATGGAATTTTGATAACTACTATGAAAATTTGATAACCTTCCTATGTAATTTTGGTTTGATTGATTTCTATGTTGTGTCAATTGCATCATTACATCTTCCTCATTGTTTATGTTTATTGGGGAAAATATGTGCATTAAATCATCTTATGGCAGACCTTCCTACTTTCTTTCCTTACACTCCATACCTTCCCCACCCGACTTTCTCCTTTGATCATCTTCAAAGTTTTGCTAGATAATTCCATCTTTGATATGCGTTCAAGCTTCGGGCAATTAAAAAAGGCTATGCTTTCTAATTTTACTTGTACCCCTTGATAAAACCTCAATATAATAATCTCATACATTTAATTTTAAAAATGAATTATAGTGTAAATCACAAACATACACATATACCATGTGAATCTTAAGGTTTAAATTTTGAAACTGAGTTTACTTTCCATTATCAAATCCTTAACAGTAGTTAATTGTCAAAATTTGAACCCTAAGGATAAAAATTTACCAATGAAAAGTTACGCTTGCAGAGAAATATTGCATACTTGTTATTAATAGTATTATTATTCATATTTGAATTATATAATAGTATAACTTTATTTACAGTTCCAGTGGGGAAGACTGTCTATATGTCTTCCACCCTTTCCAAATTATTTTCAGATTTTGATTGAGTGTTTTATTGCTCATCTTTCACCATTAAGTACCAAACATGTTTTTGGTAAATTAAAATTTTTCTAAAGCTGCAACAAATTAATGCTATCAGTTGATCTTAGAAATATTCACGTGTGACTATATCATAATGCGAAAGTGAGTCTTTTCTTAGGATTATGTGCTTATTTGTTGGATTAAGAAATCAATGGAAAGTAAGTATGACAAATAAGGATTTCAGTTTTTACTCATAACTTCAGTATCGGCTAGCTATCAGCTACCAACTATGGACTTTTTTTTTTTAACGAAAGCTATGTACTATTAATCAGTAACTAAACTTTGAGCATGAATGTGGTTTTTAAAGCTATATCAAGAAGAAGAATAAAGTCCTTGAAAAAATTAAATTATTAATGGGTTAATATTTTATGCACTGGCAATGTTATCATGCCACCAAATATTGACACATCATCTATGAGCAAAACATCAAAATTAGAAGGCCTTTAAAATAAATTTAAAATCTCTTTGTTAAGAAGGTAAAAAATATAATAGAAACTTGGACAAAATCAAAGACTTATCATCAATTAATCATAGTAAATTTTTGTTTTGAAAAATGAAAATGCTATATGCATCTAACATGATTGTTATTGTTAACGCGTTTAAGGAGTAATTTATACTATTTTTATTGGAAGAGTTGGTTTGAAGTGGAAAATTTAAGGACTTGAAATTCCTCAAAACAATATTTATGGTTGTGGTGAAGCGCTTGGGATCTAAGAATTAAGGAGTAATTTATACTATTTTTATTGGAAGAGTTGGTTTGAAATGGAAAATTGAAGGACTTGAAATTACTCAAAACAATATTAATGGTTGGGGTGGATGTTCTTCCAATACTGCAGTAGGGATGAAGAGAGGCAAAAGGGCCAGGGAAATAGAAGAAGGGAATAGAACTTAATTTCTTCGCTCAAATTCTTTTATGTAATGGCATGCATCATTGACATTGAGTGATGATTTGTTTGAGGCTTTTCATACAGATGCAAGAGATTATAAGTCTTGGGATGATATATATCTCCAGCCAGAGAAATTCGGATTTGCTGAGCACCATTTTCGCTAGGTGTAGATGCTGATTTTTGGTCACGTTTATAATATATGATTTCAATTATATATTATCATGTATTAATTTATATAATAATATAAGGGGGTTGACTTTGAATATAAGGCAAGGTTCATAATCTAGTCCATTTGGGATGTGCAGGGGAGTAGACTTGAAGGCTCGGGCTAAGAGGCAAGTTGAGAGTACTACTCTGAACCTTTTCCTGATGAAAGTGACGTATTACTACCCTACTCACCCAATACCATACTCACTTGGTAAATACTGACATGGTGAAATACTCACCTGGTAAGATACTCACCTAGTGAGATACTCACTTACAAAAGCCCACACTCACCTAGTGATGCCATACTCACTTATTATATTTTATACACAATAAATACTCACCAAATACTTATAATAAACAGTTACCATAAACTCACATTCTCAAAATAAGAACGTGTGGCAGTTACTTACTAAAATTAAGGGTATAAATAAGACCTTAAACAACTGAGAAAGGGTTAATCATTCTTCCATTATTCACAGCATACAGAGACTTGATTCTCCGAAAAACTCTCTAACCCAAAGAAACTACCAACACCGCCTGTCACCGCACACTAATCATCAAGGAACTGCTCCGGCCTTCCTCTCTGCCACCTCCTGTGGATCCTTATCTGTCTCTCTGACTACCAACACCGTCATCAAGGAACTGTTCCGGCCTTTCTCCGTGCCACCTTCTGTGGATCCTTATCTGTTTGTAACGTTGCCTCACTCTATATCCAAAAACCCTTGTTTACACCAGGCTTATCAAATAAATCCCTATTCTTCAGGGATTCGACGACGATGATCCTTTGTGGCTCATTGCTTTTGGCGATTTTGGGGTTGGATGGTCCTGTTTCCTACCCCTGTTTCGATGACTCTGTTTCTTTTTGTTGTGCTTCTTCCAATAAAATTCTCTTTATGCCTTTTTTTTTTTAAAGTGAGATGATCTTTTAAATTCTTGATACCTCAAATATTGGAATGAAAACAATTTAGAAGTCTGAATTTTTTTTTTCAAAGAAGTCTGATTTAAGTACATGTATATCATTTGGTTGGCCAAGCCTACACGATCCAAGTTGAAGTGCTTTATTTCCGACCAATGGATTTCTATACTTCAACCGCAAAGTACATTATTCAAAGTTCCATTTAAATGGTTAAGAAAATTACACATCAGCACCAATTTGGTTCTCTTCTTGAAACAATTTAAAGAGTTCTTCCAATTTGGGTATATATATATATATATATATATCTATATATTATATAAGTTTAAACTTCAAAAACCTTGACCTGAATTATCTAAAATACCCCTTTTTTAATTTTTAAAATTTTTAGTTATTTTTTAAGGATTAATATGTAACCCAACCAGATTTTATTTCCATATTTAAAAAGTCTAAAATAATAGTCATTAGCTTTACGTTAAATATCTTTTTTTAGATATTACGTTATACATCTTAATTATTATGATATATAATATAATTACATTTTTTTTGCTATATTACATTAAACATTATGACATAAAATTGTTAAACTTCTTATTATTATAATAATAATTATATATTAGTAGTAGTAGTAGTTTAT
>AWWV01015050.1:0-11237 GCA_001974805.1 Corchorus capsularis
TGATTAATAAGGTTTGATTTTTAATTAACATGATAATATTATTTTTTATCAAGTTTAACGTGTATGCATGGGAAGCATTGGTTTTCATTTAAAGATTCCCTAATTTGTAAAAATTTGTCAAGTATGTGTTCTAATTTGTTGGAATTGTTTATTTTGATCCTTGTTTGAGAAAATCTTAAAACGTTTAGTCCTTATTTGAGCATTTAACCTTGGGAATAGGGCTTATTTGGCTTCTTTTAAGAGTTCGGGGGCTTATTTGGTCGAAATAAAAGTTCAGGGGCTTATTTGACGGTTCGGTGTAAGTTCAGGGGTCTTTTTGCTCATTAAGCCTAGTTATAATTATATTTCTCAAAAAATCATTACGTTTTTGTTTCTTATCTTTTTTATGTATTTTTTTCTTCCTCTTTTCTTAGATGAGTATTCTTATTTCAAAGTTGAGTATTTAATATTTTTTTCCTAATAATTTGAAGTATTTGAAGTGTCATGGCTTTAATTCTAGCCAAATCAAGTTATTTTTTAATTTTTCTACTAGATCCCAAAAGCTTATTTTATTTGCATAATAAAGTAAAATTAAAAGATGATAAATAATTAACAATGAATATTTTCATATAAAAAAAGTAAAAAAGAACCCTGGAGAATTAATTTAAAAATAAATAAATATGATTTTTCATCTAAGAATGTGGACGACCCATTTTACAAACCCCATAAATAAAAAATCCAAAACTATTTTAATTCATGAGTGTTATGATTTGCTCTAATCTCATAATATTTTTGTATTAATTCATATAAGTGTTATGATTTTCTCTAATCTCATAATATTTTGGTATTAAATTAAAAGTATTTATTTTTTTCTAATATTTTAAAGTGACATGGTTTTAATTCTAACCAAAATACTTTTTCTATTAAAAATCAAATTTTTTATGAACACGGAGGGAAGAAGTTGGTAGTTAGGAATAACCTATGAAAAAAAGAGGAACTAAAAATCCGTTAACTTGAAACTTCGGATTTAAGAGAAAAATAGTTTCATGTTTCAATAGTGATTGGTTTCAAGCAGTGAGACCCGCTTGACTATTGGGATAATAATTCTGGAAATAGTAACATAAACAATAAATATTAATTATTAAAAGTTTTGTTTTGTTTTTTTTTTTTGAAAATTTTAATAGATTATTCATTCACTACGTACTTTTATTTTGCTCTGTTAACTTAAATTACTTTATTTCATTCATTAATATGCAAAAAATTGGTAGTGTAATAATAAAAAATCAAATTCAAGTTTGATTCAACATGTCAAAGATATGCATATATAGTATATAAATTCAATTTCTCGATCGAAAAAAAGAAAGGACTTATGAATTAGTAATTAAGAAAATGTTATTTTCAAGTCAATATTTTTACACACGTTAATTTAATGTGTCTGATTGAATTGTGAGATTTGTTTTTGGGTATTGAAATGGTGAAACCAAAAATTGTGTTGTGAGATTAGAGTGACAACAATAACATATGTTTAAAATTTTCGTGAAAGATCAACATAAAAAAGAATATATTACACCAAATACACACAATAAAATAATAAAATTAAAATCCAAAATCTATAAGGATTTTAACTAATTATTCAGCCATGTGTAAATAAATTAAGCTCAATAAATATTCTTATAATATCTCTTCAATTATCCATTATAACTTTTGTGAACTTAATAATACTATAGTTTAACTTTTTTTTATTAAACATAAATAAAAAAATTTGATAACGAAAATTATTAAGAATGTAAGGTTATTGAATTACTTGATAGAAGAAAGTTTACCAAAGTTAATAAAAATATAAGGTTATTGAATTTATAAATAACCTTATAATTGTTTTGATAACCTATAATTGTTTTTTAGTAATTATAATTAAATAAGAAAATTGGAAATAATTACTAAGAATGTAAAGTTGCTAATTTTATTGATAGTATCATAACAATTTTATTAGCTTTTTTAGTAAACTTAAATATTAAATTGGTCATTATTGATAAAAAGTTACTAAACTTATTAAGATTGTAAGGTAAATTATTTCTTGATAGTACTATAACATTCTTTATAATGTCTTATAACCTTTTAAGTAAACTTAGATTAAAAACAATTGGTAACTAATTGTAAAATTATTGAGTTAGCATATAATAATATAGTTTTTAGAATAATCAGTGCAACTTTTTTAGTAACTTTTAGACATGAGAATTTGTAATCTAAATTATTAATAAAAGGCCAGTTAAGTTATTAAGAATTTAAAATTACTTAATTTTTGTTGATAACATCATAACCTTTTTAATATCATCTAAAGTTTTTTTACTAACCTTAAATAAGAAAATTAGAATTCTTGATTATTGATGAAAAGCTAATAAAATTAGTATAGATGTAAGGAATTAATTATGAATATATGGTTGTTGAATTTGTTGATAGCATCATACTTTTTGTTTTCAACAATATTAGATAAACCCATTTGCTAAAGATGGTGTTAGCATTATATCTATTTTTGTAACATCATAAACTTTTTAGTTACTTTTAAATAAGAAAATTTGTAACTTTCACTTTTTAAAAAAAGTTACTAAAAGTACATAGGATGTAAGGTTACTAAGTTTGTACAACATATTATAGCTATTTTGATAAAGTTTATAGGTTTATTACTCACACTGTTACTATTTATAAGTCACAATTTGGTAAAACATAATCCATTAAAAAATATGTATTAGAAAGTTTTTTTTTGGCATTCGTATTAGAAAGTTTATAAATCAAATTTACAAGTATTGTTTTAAAGAATTATTTTGATTTATATTATTTTCTTAAAAAAAAATTGGTTAGAGTTAAAATATGTTTGACTTTTTTATGACTTATAATAATAAGGAAAATGGAGGGAGTAATAATTTAAAATTACAAGATTGATAACATGTATTATACAAGAAAGTTACTAAGAGTCGTAAGGATAAGTCGTCAATTTGACTAAAAATTGCACCTTTTTTTGTTGGGTCTGTCAAAGGCACCCTTTAACCAAATCCTTACCTTTTTTCATAATCATTTATTATAGTTTTTTTTTTCTTTGAATCTTACTAAAGTTACTGAATTTATTGATAATTCTTATATAATTTATCTTTTTAAAGAATGTAAGGCTATTGAATTAATTGTAAGTACTATACCTTTTTCATAATCATATTAGTTATATTTTTAACATTAAATAAAAAAAATTTATATCCTTCACCAATGATGAAAGTTTAAAGTTATTAAGAATGTAAGATAATTGAATTGATAGCATCATATTTGTTGTGAGAACATCAAAATCTTCTTTTAGTAACCTTAATTAGATACGAATTACTAAATTTATTAATAGCAATACAACATTTTTAATACTACTCAATTTTATAGCTTTATTTTTATAACTTTTGATGAAAGGTCATTAAGTTATTAAGGATTTAACATTACTTATTAATTTGTTGATAGCATCATAAGCCTTTATAATAACCTCTAAAGTTTTTTACTAACCTTAGATAAGAAAATTTGCAACCTTCATTATTGATAAAAAAAACTAAAATTACAATAAGGTATTTATTAAGATTAATATATGACATTACCGAAATTATTAACGATAATATAAAAATAAAATTGTTAACTTAATATCGGTAACGTTCATTAGTAATGACAAATTAGTTATATTATTAGGGATGTAAGGTTAGGTTGCTGAATTTGTTAACAACGTCATTCTTTTACTAACCTTCGATAAGAAAATTAGCAACCTTTATTATTGATGAAAAAAAAAGTTACTAAAATTACCAAAAATGTAAAGTATTAAGTAAGAATGTAAGATTGTTGAATTTTTTGAAAGCATCATAACTTTCTTTATAAATTTTATAAGTTTTTTAGTAACTTTAGATAAGACTTTTTATCATTCATTAGTATTGAAATATTATTAATGTAAGGTTGTTGCTTGATAGTATCATATTTTTAACATTTATAGCTTTTCCCCCCTTAAAAACCCTTAGATAAATAAAGTTTGTAACCAAAATTACTGAGGATATAAGGTTATAAGCTATTTTGATAACATCTTCAACTATTTTGTGAACTTTTATGTAAAAAAATTAGTAACCTTCATTTATAATAAAAATTAAGGTTACTAAATTTATGAAAAGCATCATTAGCTATTTTGATAAATTTTGTAACTTTTTTTTAGTAATTTTTTAAATATAGTATTGGTTTCGAAGTTTATTGAATTTGTTGATGATAAACTCTATAGATTTTTGGATACATAATTTTAAAGTATTTACATATATAAAATAAATACTATATTAAGTAATAAAATATTATGCACATATATATTAAAAATGAAAAATAAAAATTTTTGATTATTATTACTAAGTTTATAACTAAAATACAAATAACCAACAAGGGGTTGGATCAAGTGGTAAGCGGCCTGTTCCAGGTTAAGCAGATCTCGGGTTCGAGACCTTGTGTACGCAGCTGCCCCTGTTGGGAGACTCACCCACCATAACCAGGTGCGCGACGCGGGTCGGATCCAGATTAGTTAGGTCAAAGCCCTGGATACCGGATGGGATAAAAAAAACTAAAATACAAATAAATAAAATAAAAAAATCTATATCACCTGTGTAGCATGTGTCAAACTATTTTTGAATTAAATAATTTGAAAAGTGTACCATGTAGCAATTTTATGGTGCAAAAAAGTTTGGCTACGGAATACCCTCATATATATAGTTTGTGGGTTAGTCTAAGAGGAGTAGGTGAAACAATTGAAAGTTTGAACAGAGATTTCCAATATTAATTATTGCTTTATCTAGACGAAAATTATATTATTTTTTATATTATATTACAAATTAATGTATGATTTATTATATTTATATATTTTTTTATTTTTATGAATTATTAACACACGTGCGAGGCACGTGCATTAGCTAGTCTATATATATATATATATATATATATATATATATATATTTAGCACACAACATCCCCTGTTAAGTTTCTAACTTCCTATATTCATTAGCACCAATTTGGTTCTCTAAAAAAAAATTTAAAGAATTGTTCCAATTTGGGATATATATAAAGAGTTTATATTTGATGCACTCTCAGTGTATTGATTCCATACACTATCGGGCCATCAAAACATGTCACATCATTACTATACAAAATATAAATCTTACAAGCCCTTTTTAATAAAATCTGAGAACTTATTCCTTCAAAAAAAATTAATCTGAGAACTTATGGTAAAATAATTAGACAAAATTATTATTTTATCCTGTCTTCCAAAACCAAAATTCTGATTCACCCCTTTCTTAATCTTGCGAATTGTCGATCTAGCCTCTACTTTCCCAACGAATTCTTCATCAACCCCTGTCCCTTCAATGCCCTTAATACTAGCCTTTTTGGGTAAGATTAGTCATAGATCCCTAATCGGCATTGATTTGCTTGACTAAATATATTATCTGGTCTTAGCCATCGAATTCTTTGCTTAATTCTGCTTAATTATTTAATCTATAGATCCTGCTTTTTGGTTGGTTTTGCTCTGGCATTTTAGTATATATAAATATATATATTTAGTACACAATATGTAATTAATGGTTCCAAAGATAAATCGGGTTTGGATTAGGCCAGAGGAGGCTCATATGCAAAAACAGGAAGGCAATCAAAGAAAAGTCATAAAACACAAAGATATGTACTTCTGGAGGGATAGGTAATGGTGGTAGGTAACTAGACCTGAAAGCACATAACCTACATTTATAAATTAGAAATCGAGACAGTAAGTCCAATCTGAACACCAAGATAGCTTATATATATAGCTTAAAGAGGACATTATTAACTTGTCTGCAACAATAGACCCTTGCAAATATAGGCATGTAATATATCTTATATATGCTAATCAATATTTAAATTTGTATGTGGTAATATATATAGCATGCCATTACAATATTAGAATCATGAAGAAGGCCATGCTATAAGTACATTAATTAGCAAGTTCCAACTTTTTGTGATTAATTAGAAATTGAAAGTAGCACCATTGAGATAGTACAAAGATAAAACTCACTCGCAACTCTTCTGCTCAATGAAAGATTTAGCAATTAATTAGAATCGATCACACTCTGCAGTAAGAGCACAAGTATATTAGAAATAAAGATAAAAATTAATTAGTTATAACATGGAAAATTAAGAGCAAATTGTTTATAAATGGAGAAGGGAGAGTAGATTACACTTGACTGCAGACCATAGTATAAGGCATGAGACACATCTCCTCTTGATCAGCAATACGAATATCCATCCCATTCCAATTTTCAATCTTATAAGCTTTTGTTGGCTTTGATGCAGAACGTTGTTTTTTAAGCTTTGGGAAGGATTCATCAACAAAATCAAAAGTGCCAAATCGTACATAACGTGTAAGCATATGAACATCTGCATAAAGTGCAAGGAGACACAACTTCTTGTTGTCCCTTGAAGGAAGAATATGCCAACTACTAGGATATGGCTCTTCTTCTTCGCTACAGCTGAGATAATTAATATGTCTGCTGATTCGATATTCCTCTATTTGCTCAGAGCTTGGTATAAACAGGGACTCCAGAACTCCCTCATCTAAATTAACACCATTGATAGCAAATATTGACTTTCCGATTAATAAATCAAAGTCCTTGACCAGGAAATCAAAACTATAACAATTATTTTCCACTTTCTTATAATCTCCCCAAGAATCGGATTTGGCATTATATGTAATCAAAATATGTTCCCATCCATGATAGACAAGAAGAACGAGTTGCTTACTATTTTCATAGACAAAGGACCCAAGGACACTGGTTCCTTCTTGGGTCAAAATTTCTGGAACTTTCTTAAGCAATTTCCATTTGTTCCTATATTGGCCTGGTTTTTTCTTACGGGCTTTCAGGACCTCAAAAGGAGCATTCCAACTCTTAGGATCAATAGAAAGTACATAGATGCTATTTGCAAGAGAAAAAACCAAAGGCCTATACTTGAGAGCATTGAGATCAGGGCCACGCTTCCATTCATAACCATGATCATCACTAGTCATATTTGTTGCCGCATCGCAATAGTAAACATCGTACTTGGTGCCACCGAGTACGTAAATCTTGGACCCAACCAGGGTGCAACCAAGCTTAAACATATCAAGATCCCAAACACGGCCGAATTTTGCATACACGAAATCAACAACGTGATAGACCGATAGAGTTTTTGGATCCGCAAAGTAGATCTTCAATACTTGCGGTGAGCTGAAAGAGAAGCACACAACGTCACGGCCACCGTCCTTGCGCCACTCTTCCCAGGCACCTCTTGGCAAGGATTCTACCCATAAATTGCCCAGTGCCAAGGGCGCTTTATCTCCTGAATTTTTAAACTCCGAGTTCGACATCTTTGCAAAACACTAATTAACCTAATTCGATGTTGAACAAGGATGAACAAACCCTAGCCGACCTTCTGTTGCTCTTTGTTAGCTAGCTAAGTCCAAATTTCGACCTAGTATTATACTATAATAATGTGTTTT
This sequence comes from Corchorus capsularis, assembly GCA_001974805.1. NCBI lineage: Eukaryota > Viridiplantae > Streptophyta > Magnoliopsida > Malvales > Malvaceae > Corchorus > Corchorus capsularis. Next base: position 7,523 of record AWWV01015050.1, read on the forward strand.
GCTAGGTAAGTCCAACTATAATGAGTTTTTTTTAACCAAACTATACTTTATAAACTTTTTTTAAAAAAATATATAATATTAATAGATTTAAATTTATTTTTCTCAATCACTGATCAAAAAATTTATTTTTCTAAAAAAATAGAGTTAAATTTATTTTTCCCAGATTATAATAATTCTAGCTATCCAAACCTATACATGTCATATAGTTTAGATAGCTATATTTTGTAAATTGTAAAATTTGATATATTTTGTAAATTTTATCTAAACCGGCCTAAACCTACGTATACCTAGCTTTGAATTGGGCAAATTGTAAATTTTGTAAAGTGCAACTAGATGAATTTTGTAAAGTGCAACTAGATGCATCATTGGTGGGTAGACGCATGCCAGAGTTGCGATTGCACCATGTGAGAGAATTTTGGAGATAGAGAAAGATTAGTATAGAAGCTAGATGCAGATATGCCTCTAACCTTTCTGGAATTTTTTGCAACATGCATGGACAATATAAGACTAGTTTCAAATGAAATGTTGGGATTTTAGCCCCTCTCAATTTTTTGCCACAATACTCAGAAAAAATATAATATTCAATGTCAAAAATATTAACGGACTTTTCACGCTTCTAATATTGTTTTTGAATTTTTTTTCCGAATTAAGTTCTAATTAAATCGAAACAAGATTCAGATGCTCGTAAAAACAAATTTTTACATCAAATGTGGCTGACATTTGGTTCGATGAATATAGATATTTCAAAGAGCCCTTGCGCCAAAAATCATGCAAAATTTAGTCGGGGCTCCGGAACGCGTTTTTATCGAAAAACCGTGATGGTTAGTACATGATTTCGGCTAAAAACTGACCCGAAATTTTTTTTCTCAATTTTTTTACCACAATACACAGAAAAAATATATAATTCAACGCCAAAAAGATTGACCGGTTTTTCACGCTTCTAATATCGATTTTCCATTTTTTTCCGAATAAATTTCTTATTAAATCAAAACAAGATTGAGATTCTCGAAAAAACAAATCCTTATATCCAATATTGCTGAGATTTGGTTCGATGAATATAAATATCTCAAGGAGTCTTTGCGCCAAAAATCATGCAAAATTGAGCCGAGGCTCCGAAATGCATTTTTAGCCAAAAACCATGAAACATACACGATTTTGACTAAAAACTAACCCGAAAAGTTTTTTCTCAATTTTTTGCCACAATACTCAGGAAAAATATATAATTCAATTTCAAAAATATTAACTGGCTTTTCACGCTTCTAATATAGTTTTTTAATTTTTTTTTTCCGAATTAATTTCTAATTAAATCGAAACAAGATTAAGATACTCGTAAAAACAACTTCTTACATCAAATGTGGCTTACATTTGATTCGATGAATATAGATATTTCAAGGAGTCATTGCGCCAAAAATCATGCAAAATTTAGTCGGGGCCCCGGAACCCGTTTTTAGCCAAAAACCGTGATGTATCGTACACAATTTCGGCTAAAAATTGACCCGAAAATTTTTTTCTCAATTTTTTACCACAATACACAGAAAAAATATTTAATTCAACGCCAAAAAGATTGACCAGTTTTTCATGCTTCTAATATCGTTTTTCCATTTTTTTCCGAATGAATTTCTTATTAAATCGAAACAAGATTGAGATTCTTGAAAAAACAAATCCTTATATCCAATACTGCTGAGATCTGGATCAATAAATATAGATATCTCAAGGAGTCTTTGCGCCAAAAATCATGCAAAATTAAGCCGAGACTCCGAAACGCGTTTTTAGCCAAAAACCATGAAACATACACGATTTTGGCTAAAAACTAACCCGAAAAGTTTTTTCTCAATTTTTTACCTCAATACTCAGGAAAATATATAATTCAATTTCAAAAATATTAACGGGCTTTTCATGCTTCTAATATAGTTTTTAATTTTTTTTCCAAATTAATTTCTAATTAAATCGAAACAAGATTAAGATACTCGTAAAAACAACTTCTTACATCAAATGTGACTGACATTTGATTCGATGAATATAGATATTTCAAGGAGTCTTTGCGCCAAAAATCATGCAAAATTGAGCAGAGGCTCCGAAACGCGTTTTTAGCCAAAAACCATGAAACGTAAACGATTTTGGCTAAAAACTGACCCGAAAAGTTTTTTCTCAATTTTTTGCCACAATACTCAGAAAAAATATATAATTCAATGCCAAAAATTTTCACGCTTCTAATATCGTTTTTTAATTGTTTCCGAATTAATTTCTAATTAAATCGAAACAAGATTCAGATGCTCGTAAAAACAAATTTTTACATCAAATGTGTCTGACATTTGGTTCGATGAATATAGATATTTCAAGGAGTCTTTATGCCGAAAATCATGCAAAATTTAGTCGGGGCTCCGGAACGCGTCTTTAGCCAAAAACCGTGATGGTTAGTAAACGATTTCGGCTAAAAATTGACCCGAAAATTTTTTTCTTAATTTTTTGCCACAATACACAGAAAAAATATATAATTCAACGCCAAAAGATTGACCGGTTTTTCACGATTCTAATATCGTTTTTCCATTTTTCTGAATTAATTTCTTATTAAATCGAAACAAGATTGAGATTCTCGAAAAAACAAATCCTTATATTCAATATTGCTGAGATTTGCTTCGATGAATATAGATATCTCAAGGAGTCTTTGCGCCAAAAATCATGCAAAATTGAGCTGAGGCTCCGAAACGCGTTTTTAGTCAAAAACCATGAAACGTACACGATTTTGGCTAAAACCTGACCCGAAAAGTTTTTTTTCAATTTTTTGCCACAATACTCATAAAAAATATATAATTCAATGCCAAAAATGTTAACGGGCTTTTCACGATTCTAATATCGTTTTTTAATTTTTTCCAAATTAATTTCTAATTAAATCGAAACAAGATTCAGATGCTCGTAAAAACAAATTCTTACATCAAATGTGGCTGACATTTGCTTCGATGAATATAGATATTTCAAGGAGTATTTGTGCCAAAAATCATGCAAAATTTAGTCGGGGCTCCGGAACGCGTCTTTAGCCAAAAACCGTGATGGTTAGTACACGATTTCGACTAAAAACTGACTCGAAAATTTTTTCTCAATTTTTTTCCACAATATGCTAAAAAAATATATAATTCAACGCCAAAAAGATTGACCGGTTTTTCATGCTTCTAATATCGTTTTTCCATTTTTTTCTGAATTAATTTCTTACTAAAATTTCCCGGCCGCGCTTCGCGAGCGGCTGTTTTATTTTATAAATTCTTTTAAGAAAATTTCAGTTAAGAAATGAAATTTTGTTGTGAAATTATAACAAAACAAACGAAGAGAATAGAAAATTGAAGTATGGAAAAGACAAGAGAATAGAGAGACAATAGAATATGGAGAAGAAGAAAATATGAAAAAGGGGAGAAATTGTTCTTATTCATCATATTCCATAACAAAGTAAGTGGTGTATTTATAGGTACATAGATACATCACCATAAATATAAGAGGATGAACTTAGTACATAGATATATATGTATGAATGAATCAAGTTATTAATCTTATCCATGCTTTAATTTTAGATTTATGGACATCCACAATATACATGTATATTCATAACACATTTATAATTAATTTATAATCATTTGATTAATTTATTTTATATAGGAAAAGGGGATGAATGTCTTTTGATTTTTCCAAACTAAATTAATACAAATATAATAAACAAAACATTAGA
>AWWV01015051.1:0-21467 GCA_001974805.1 Corchorus capsularis
GGCTAAAAACTGACCCGAAAAGTTTTTTTCTCAATTTTTTGCCACAATACTCAGGAAAAATATATAATTCAATGCTAAAAATATTAACGGGCTTTTCACGCTTCTAATATCGTTTTTTAATTTTTCCGACTTAATTTCTAATTAAATCGAAACAAGATTCAGAGGCTCGTAAAAACAAATTCTTACTCAGATGTGGCTGACATTTGGTTCGATGAATATAGATATTTCAAGGAGTCTTTGCGCCAAAAATCATGCAAAATTTAGTCGGAGCTCCGGAACGCGTTTTTAGCCAAAAACCGTGATGGTTAGTACACGATCTCGGCTAAAAACTGACCCGAAAATTTTTTTCTCTATTTTTTGCCACAATACACAGAAAAAATATATAATTTAATGCCAAAAAGATTGGCCGGTTTTTCATGCTTCTAATATCGTTTTTCAATTTTTTCCGAATTAATTTCTAATTAAATCGAAACATGATTTAGATGCTCGAAAAAACAAATCCTTATATCCAATATTGTTGAGATTTGGTTCGATGAATATAGATATTATATGGGCACGATTTTAGTTTATTTAGGAAAATAATAAGTGTTGAGGTCAAAATAATCCACAACGGTGACCTGAGAAGGTCGTCTAGATCGAGCTCCGAATTAGGCCTGCAAGAGAGAGAAATCCGTGCTAAAGAGAGGTCCCCCTGTGGTGTTTGAGGGGGGACCTCCTCCGACGGTCAAGTCAGTGAGGTCCACTTTGAGTGTTGTGAGTGTTTGTGGTGGAGTGTGATATCACATAGTAGAGCTTATTAGCAACTAAAAGAACTCCTGAGGTAGAATGTCATACCTTGGCTATTTATAACTTAGAGACTAGGGTTTACCTAGTGGGCTTTGGGCTGATTGGGCCCGAAATAAAGTGGTATCAACAATTGCCCCCAATCGCGAGAGCGATCATAAAGTGGTCGAGCGAGCAACTTTACTTTATTCGGTGTTTTGAGTTTGATGACGTTCGTCATATTAGTTTATACTCGATCGCGGAGTTCATGTAGTTTATACTCAATCGCAGAGTTCATTTAGTTTATACTTGATCACAGAGTTATGCTCGACGGTGCTCCCATGCATTAGACAAACAAGTATGTTATTAGTAAATGGGAGAAAGTATGCATTAGTCATGTATTATCGTGTAAGCATGATCAATGCATGAAGATCCTAACGTTCGTCGTTCCTGTGGCAAAGTCCAGGATGTTCGTCGTGGTCCGATGGAATGTCCAGGGCGTTCGTGTTCATTTGGCAATGTTTTTGGATGTTCGTCGCTTATGTGCCAATGTCCAAGACGAAGCCGTTCATTTACCATGGTCCGAAAAACGTTTTAGTACCAAGGTCCAAACGAACGTTGTTAATGCAATTTAATTCATGCATAACATAATGATAAATAAGGGATTTAATCATCGAGATAGACTTAGCTGAATCTGACCTCAAAATCGGGAAGAGGACGTTCGAGAACCTCGGGAACCGGTCTAAGTTTGCTGAGAACCGGTTTGGTTTGAAACGAACCGGGTGGTCAAAGATTCTGGTTTGACCCGGTTTAGTCAACGGTTTGTTGGACCTGTTAAAGTCAACTATCTGACTTGGATGACACGTGTCGCCACACGATTGGTTTAAGTAGCTGACTGGGTGCCACGTGGCACTTTCTGATTCGCCAAATTGGCTGATTATACATGCTGGTGTGGCCAGGATGATGACGTGTAGTGCTGACATAGCATGCTGACTGGGCGTTGACTGGTGACGTGGCAGGATCTGATTCGCTGTGCTTGTGGACACGGTGACGTGGGCAAGCAGGATGTTGCCACGTGGCGTATCCGATGGTTAATATTAAATCTGACCACGAGGGCGCGTAGGAGAGCATGTCGGCGCGTGGTCGCGCGTCCGATGGCCGTTTGCCTTGAAATTTCTGACAGTGTGTCATCTTGCTGCCCCCAAGCCGTTGGTACCGACGGTGTCGACAGATCGTGGCCGGATTTTCGTAGATCTGAGTCGCAATTTACGGGAGGAGAGAGGATTCCGGCAACGGCGCGTGGGGACCTTTACGGCGGTATAACGGACTGAAATTTCAGAGGTGGCTTCATCTCGTTGCCCCGTAGCTGTTGGTGGCGGCAGTGTCACAAGATATTTGCCGGATTTGCGTAGATCTGGCTCAACAGCCGATGAAGAGAGGATGAGTCCGCAGCGGCGCGTGGTGGCGCGTGCGGCGGATTCCAATGTCGGATCGGGACGAAATTTTGACGGTTGACTCGTCTTGTCGAGGGGAATCTGATGGTGGTTGTGGTTCACCAAGAGGATGGCCGGATGTCGTCGAGATCTCAAACAGACAGTCGTCGGAGCTAAAAGTTAACGGAAAGAGCAAAGCTTTTTGCCCGATTCCCACAAACGGCGCCATTGTTAAGGTCAAAATAATCCACAACGGTGACCTGAGAAGGTCGTCTAGATCGAGCTCCGAATTAGACCTGCAAGAGAGAGAAATCCGTGCTAAAGAGAGGTCCCCTGTGGTATTTGAGGGGGGACCTCCTCCGACGGTCAAGTCAGTGAGGTCCACTTTGAGTGTTGTGAGTGTTTGTGGTGGAGTGTGATATCACATAGTAGAGCTTATTAGCACCTAATAGAACTCCTGAGGTAGAATGTCATACCTTGGCTATTTATAACTTAGAGACTAGGGTTTACCTAGTGGGCTTTGGGCTGATTGGGCCCGAAATAAAGTGGTATCAACAATAAGAAACGGGGCCGGCGCACTAGTTTAGTGAACCCGAAAACTAATTAACCTAATTAACCCTAGCCGAACAGCTTGAACCTTACGAATTTGTCCAAAAACATCGATCATACTATGCCCCCTTATATGTAATGTTTGCTACATATGGTAGGCTTTCAATAATGGACTGTTGCAAAGTTCTTCTTTCTCAACTTCTTCTGCTTCCTTTCCTTTGCATACGATGGAATTATGACTGTTTCCAACTTTCCATCAAAAAAGCAAAATCTAGATCAAGAATTTCTATTTACCTCTTCGTATAGGAAAAACAGATGAAAGAATAAGAAAATATTGAACTCAATGTATTAAGCCCATAACATCTCTCAATGGGCTTACGAAGCCTTTCATATTATCAACAAAAGGGCTGACTGAACACACAGGTATGCTAGCTATGCTTCATGCTTGTTATTTCATATTGGTCAGGGAGAATTTAATTTTAGTACCCTGGATGGGACAATAATAACTGATTGGTACTATAAAAAATAATAATTGTTAAAAGGGAAATGATATAATTAGATAAATTACTACTCCCTCCCATTCAAAATAAGTGCAACATTTCAAGATTTGCAGCCATTCATATTAAGTGCAACATTTATAAAACCAATGAAATTTGTAATTTGTTTCCATATGTATCCCTACTTGTGTTGGTTAGGTAGTTGAATCTTTAATTATCTTGGAAAGTTGAGAAGGGAGAGAAGAATTTTATCTAATTGTTTATAAAATTTTTTGAAGGGTAAGAATGTCATTTTAAGTAATCTTTTACTAAATTTAAAACCTATTAATCATTGCCTTGGTTTGTGTAATATTCCTAATGTTGCACTTATTTTGAATGAGAGGGAGTAAGTAAGAAGGAACTTAAAATCACATATCTGCCCTTAAAAGCAATAGGCTATGACTTGTAATATTTTGTTTTTCCAGAAACCACAGTAGTCAGCAGTAGCTCATCTTTCCCTTTCATTGGCCACCGCCAATTCAATCTTTTTTTTCTTTTTTTTTTTTGCGTTAAATTAACCAAATTAAAGTCATGTGCTTAATTCATATGCATCATGAAATCAGGTAGACAAAACAAATGGAGGAGATGAAGAATAGTAGAATACAGCCATATATGCAAGAACCCACATCAACTAATAAGTCAAGAAGATGGTTGTAATCATTAATCAAATATTCAACATCAACTAAAAAGTGGCCAGCGGCAATTGTGAAAAGGCCTTATTTAAAATGTTCTCTTCTTTTTATCATAGAATTTTTCTTTGGAATCCAAAAACTCATGTGATTATTTTTGTAAATAAGCCCATTTATTTGGGTCAACTCAAGGCGGAACATCTGAAAACAAAATGGGAAAGGAAAACGTGTGTATTTTATATATGATGAAGAAGCATGATATGTGCGAATCACATGTTAGCTAGCTAGGTTGCTAGGAAAACAAAATAAAGTTTGTGAATCGTCATTCTCATTATCGTCCTTGGCCTTCCATAGCCACAAACCCAAGGCCAAGGTACTATATATGGTGTGTTTGACGAAAAGGGTTTTATAGTAACCTCAAATATTGAATAAATAAAATAAAATAAAAGTCCGATTCAAGTACATGTATATTATTTGGTCGGCCAAACCTATGATCCAAATTGAAGAGCTTTATATTTCCGGCCAATGGGTTTCCATTCTTCCGAAAGACGTACATTATTCCAACTACTAATTGATTGCTCAAAATTTCAATTAAAAGGTTAAGAAAGTTGCACATGAAAAATGAGCACCAATTTGATTCTCTCAATAATTGCTTACTCAAAAAAAAATACTATTTTTTTGTCAATCTTCCATAATAGTAGTGTTAAAGAAGTAATATAATCATTATGGTCATGAAAAAAATTTAGTACAACTATATATTATCAAGTTTTGAAATATGTATATAAATAAATTCAAAAATTTCATGGATTTGTCACTCAACGTACAATTGCGAGGAGGGAACTTTTATGTTGATGATCAACTAGTTGAAGCTGGATGCTATATGGATGAGAACTATGAAATTCTTTGGGAGTCGCCTGTAGAACTGAAAGTCTGAAACCAAGCTTGAGAATGATGAATAGCATTTCCAGAGATTTTATGCATATATATATATGTAATTTCAATTTTATATATATTAATCATGGTTTCTAAATCTCAATGTTCTAGAACCTCTTTGTTTATCTCTAATTAAAACCAAGCCTCATCGATTAATACAAGGTACATCGTGTCTCGCCTTTTATGGCAAATTAATTTCGATATATATGGAAAGCTAAAATTAGGCAAAGCTAATTTAATTTTAATTAATTAACTTGTTAATTGAGAACTTTGTAAGCTTCAAAGGCGTTACCCTACTTTAAAAATTTTTAAAAGTTGTTCCACTACTCAAACCCTAGAACATTGATCCTATTAAGTGGAGATAGATGACCTTATCAATTGAACTAATTAATTATTTATATGATTAATTAATTAACTTAGATTTTTTAGAAGTATCGGATTTTTTTTTAGAAGTATCAGATTGATGATTAGCTAAAAAACATGTTATATTTTAGTCATTGTGATAGTTGTTATTATGTGCCAAACTTAATTAAATTCCAATTGGAATATAAAGGAAGAGAAATAGCATTATTCTTTAATCATGTCTTGCCCCTCAAAATATTATACTAGGAATTTTTTTTTATAAAGAAAATTATTTTGGCCTATTTAAATTATTATTAATTATTATTATTATACCAATGTGGCCACGTCCCCTCCCCTTTCTGTTAATTATTATGGGGCCCTTCCTAGTTCTTGGGTGTAAATCTAAATAGAGAGGCAGACCGACCATCATCCAAGTGTGTCCATAAAACCAAACTTGTACCAAGATAAGACAAACCGCTGTCATTAGTGGCTAAAACCTATAATATTGTCTTCCATCCAAACTTGAATTTACTTTCATTTAAAAAAAAAATTTAACTACAATGTAAAATAAAATTAAATCAAATTCACATGTTAATTCGACTTTTAACTTTTTAAAACTCACATGTAGAAATTAGGGTCCCTTTGTTTCAACTGTACTGAGATTAGGTGTGGTGGATTTAAAAGCAGTTGTGACTGTGAGATTAAGTAACTATGAGATTTTATTATGTAGTAGAGTAGCAATGGCGGTGAGATGAGAATAAAAAATGACCAATAAGGAAATTTGTATAAGAATGTGTTATATATATAACTTCTTTTTAAATGTTTCTTCTCATTTAATTTTTTAATAAGATAATTTTACATCTTCATTTACTTTGAATTTAAAGTCATATATAAGGTATGTAAATTATTTTTAATAAATGTATTATATTTTTTATTTTTAAAGTTCTTATTTAAAAATAGATTAATGAAGGATAATTATATTAAAAATTAATTTATAGAAATAACATTAAAAAGATAAGGACAAACAAGGAACAAAAATAGTAATTTATAAGTGAGGGTATTATGGGAATAACATTAAAATCCAAGGACAAACAAGGAACAAAAATAAAAAAAGCTCCAAACTTCTAGTCACTGGTGGAAAAATCACCAGCCAAAATAAGCCCCAATCAATTGTCCACATAGAACAAATTATTTTCAAAATTGCACCTAAGCATTGAGATGGAGTGGGAATAATTTGAGAAGGCTAAATTTTTAGCCGGCCGCACCTCCCCACCCAAACAAAGGGGGCCTTAGAAGAGGGTATGAAGAAGCTTTTCAACTATAGTGATCTAAATTAGATGGGGGGAGGGGTAGGCTCCCTATAGGTTGTTATTAACTTTATATTAACTACATATATATATATATATAAAGAGGGGTGCAATTGGCTAAAATGTCCACCCCTCTCAATTATAATTTTTTAATCATTTCAGTATTTTTGTCAGTTTAATTTGTGAAGAATATTTTAATCACTCAACATTTAATACGTGCTTATGTGGCACTAGAGGTTCTTATGGATCGGGTTGAATTTGGGTGATTTGGTCACTTAAATTTGTAAAATTGAATATTTTAATCATTCAACCCTTATTTTGCTTATAAGTAGATGTCCCCACGTCCCATCATGAAATTAAAAAATAAAATCATATGAGATAAGGGTATCATTGGCAATATAAAAATCTTTCAACATTCGTAATTTTATATATAGTGTATATATAGATATAGGTATAGATATAGATTTATTTATATAATATAAAATATAATAAGTAGTAAGATAAGATATAGTATATACATAAATTTTGGCCAAATATCCAATTTGGATCTAAATGTTTGTTAACTTACTCAATTTGAGTCTAAACCTTTAAAACGTAATAATTTGGCCTAAATGTTTCCAAAACCAACCATTTTAGACTTAATTTAGACAGAAAATTGTAATATTTGAAGTCCACGCGCTGTTAACACGCGTTAGTGAAAGAAAATATGCGTCCACCTAGAAATTTTAGCCACCAATTTGAGTCTAAACCTTTCAAAAGTTGCTCAATTTGAGTCTAAATTTTTCCAAAGTTGACCAATTTGAGTCTAAAAAAACAGAAAAACAAATTTATTCAATTATTTATCCTAATCAAATAATTAAAAAAAAAAGCAGTATTTTCAGTCCCACATCACACCGTTAGTAACGGTAACGGCGCGTGCATTTCACAGTTAGAGCATAGTCTAAGTTAGGTCAAATTTGTTGATTTCGATAACGTTTAGCCTCAATTTTATGCACTTTAAAGTTTTAGACTCAAATTGAGCAAGTTCAGAAAAGTTTAGACCCAAAGTGGACATTTGGCCTATAAACTTTCCCAAGTTTAAGATACGATTCTTTAGTACTCCTTTATTTTTTCTTCCCAGCAAGCAGCCTCTAATAATTTCATTTTCAGGAAAGTAATGAATTCTCGTATGCTCAAAGTTTATTGTCAAGGAGTAGTTAGTTTTTTCAATTTATTTTATTATTATTACTCAAAATGATCAAAAGCAGCCTCGAGGTTGAATTCTTGTTTAGACTATAAAACGTCAACGGAGAGAACTAATAATTGATTGGAAAAGATTTCATAAAACTCGTAGCCGAAAAGTACTTCATTCTATAATTTTTTTTTATAACAAACATATTGATATAGTATATGTGTGCAGAAACCAAATTTAATTAATTAAGGAAGTGGTAAAAGAAAATTGCTTTTTGTCCGATAAAAAAAGCACTACTTGGTTAAAATTTGCACCACGCTAGAAGGGGAAAAACGTGGGATAAATTGGTAACGGGAGTGTCATTACTCTTGTTTGAAAGAATATACATAGAATAGTAATTGTTTAAACACCTAAGTAATTATTAGAGAACCATAATCAGATTTCAAATCAAATTTTTATATCTAACGTATTTCTAGAATCTAGATTGGGAGACTTCTATTAATTAGCTTTAATTTCCGAATTTGTCATAAAAAGACAAACGTGTACAGAGACTTAAATAGCTTAGCAGCTGCCTAGCTATTTTGGATAATTACTCTTGTGTGCAAAAATGAACAAAACCAAAGATTATTATTTGCAGTGAATTTTGAGTATATATGATGTGTGAATTCATTGAAATAAATAAATCAATACTATAAAATGAATAATTTTATATCTTTTGAAAAAAAAAAACAAAGAAAGAAAGAAAGAAAGAAAAGATGGAGTATCGAGTGGAGACTAAAAAGAGATCATTTTTTGTTTTTGACAGGCAAGAGAGAGAGAGTGATTTGATTTAGTATGAGATTCAACATTTCTGATTTTTGACTAGACTAATAAATTCATCTATAATTTCTCAAAAAAAAAAAATTCTATCTATAGATTAAATTTAGGGAAAATTCCCCTTAGGTGTATTGAACTTTAAAATAATCAATGGGTGGTGGTATGGTGAAAAGTTATCAATATTTGGTGTAATGACAAACTTATCACTTTTAAGTGTATTGAGTAATTTATGAGTAATGTCATAATTACCCTTTTTTAATTGAAGAAAAAAGAGAGGAAACAAATCAAAAATTCAGAATCCCTCGTTCCCTCTTCCTCCACGATTTTTTTTTCATTTTTATTTGCTTTTAAAACTTTCTCACTCCAACTTACAGGCAGCGTAGCTTTGTTCTTTTCTCTACAAAATTTCCCTCAATCTTTCATCTCTTGAAGAAGGTTGGTGGAACAAGTGATTACCCATATCGAAAATGCATCCAAGAATCATATTACCATTGTGTAGGTGGAGATTGAGCGGATGGATGCTGGTTATTGGAAATACCTTTTGTGAAGTAAATTAAATAGGCACTTTTCTTTTAAGTAAATTGGTAGGATATCATGCACATGTGTGTACAGGGGAGCTATGCAAAGTCTTATCTTTTGTTCTTCTTGACATTTATTAAGACTTGATCTTTTTTTAAATAGATGAAAAGGTGACGCAGAGTGTAGCGTGAAATCTAACTCACCAAGAATCCACTTGGATGAAAGTTGATAAAAATTCCATACCAGGAAAATAAACTGAGATAAATTTGAGAAAATAATTGATTCTACATAAACTAGGGTTTTCCAAACCTTAAATACACTGTCAAAACTAAGTAAAGTACTAAATAAAATAAAATACTAAAGCCCAATAATAAAATAGAGTCCAAAATGTAATTATAAAATCCAACCAATTCAACCAGCTCAAAAGGCCAATTAATTTCTTCTTGTCCCCTGCGTCAAAAGGGCACTATAATATAGGTTTCCTGTTTGTGCTACATTGCTAATGATTAGAAATTCTATAAAAATTTTTTAATCAAGTTGGTTAATATTGGTACTATTTAGATTATTTATACGAGCTATATGTCCAAATTTTCAACATGAGATAAGAACTAATTGATTAATAAAATGTGTTGTTAAAAAAAAGCAGCAAAAGAGAGAAGAAAGACAACAGAATGGGGAAATGGTACTCTTTTAAATAAAAGGGTATTTTTGATATTTTATTTGATACTTTATTACACCTATTAGTGATACCATTACACCTAAAAGGAATCAGTACACCAAATAGTCACAACTTTTCACTATACCACCATTCGATGATTATTTTAAAGTTCAATTTTCCCTTAAATTTATGCTGCCTTACATATATTCGCTAGTGCAAGATTAATTTTGCCAAAAACTCTTTCAAAATTACTATATAAAAATTTGTACTCTTTTATTTAGCACTTAATAATTAGAGAGTTTTTTTTTTTTTTTAGGAAAAGTAATTAAAGAGTTGATAGTTAGCCAATGCAAATTAGCTTTTGATTAAGTACGTACGATTTGGTAGTTAATAACGATATATACTTCTCCATATACGAAGCTCAAAAGTCAAAGCTCATATCATCATCAAATTCGTCATGAGCAAAATGTGTTGGCCGTCTAGTATGTGTATATATATGTGTCTCAAGCTTTCTTCAATAGCATCAAATTTCTTCTCCCCTAGGTTACATATATATTAATGATGTAGAAGATCAGAAAGACACAACAAGAAAATTCTATTTCTAAACAAATTAAACAAAGTCTTTCACAACTTTTTCATCACACCATCGATCCATGCATCATTCTTAGTTTTTCAATATTAAGTAAGTATTTGCAGATTACATATATATAGTTTCAAAAGTTTGACGTTGTTCTAATTATTATTATTATTTTCATATATTTATTGGTATCATAATATTGATTTTCATTCAGGAGTAGAAGAAATTATTTTAAGTCAGAAACAATATGGATGGTACCGAGAAAGCAAGGACTCGAAGTAGTAGGAAAATGGAAGATGTTTTTGGCGGAGCAATGAGATTGAGCAGAGGAATTGCCAACAGTAGTCGAGCTCATGAGGAAGAGGAAGAAGCTTTGAGATGGGCTGCGATTGAGAAATTGCCCACTTACCATCGGTTAAGGACAAGTATAATCAACTCTTTCGTGGAGACAGAGGGTCATGGCAACCATCGGAAAATTGGTCCGAGAGAAGTTGACGTTAGAAAGCTTGACATGGATGACCGGCAAAACTTCATTAATGCACTCTTTAAGGTTGCTGAGGAAGATAATGACAAGTTCTTGAAGAGGTTTAGAAATCGAATTGACCAGTAAGTCTTCTGTTTTACTTTTTCTTTTCTTAGATTAAATTAAAAGAGCAATTTTTTGTCGACTCGCAATGACTTTCATTTTTCTTTTCCAATTCTGGTTCCATCTTAGTAATTTCGTTCCATTATTTCTAATAATAGAAAGGATAATTCTTTTTTACCCTCCAATTTGTCCCTCCAACTTGACATTCCTAATAATTAAGGAAATAAATTAAATTCAGATTTAGCCCCACTTAAATCCAGGTTTAGCCCCTTGTTATAAATATGGAGAGTTTGAGGGTGAATCCCTTGATTTTAGACTATTATTGAATAGGATTTTAAAAATTATGATAAGTTTTCTGATGACACGTCATGACTAACCCCATACGGATATTAAGTTTTAGTTACACTAGCACTTGAGCATTTGGTTAAATGGTAAGGTTCATGCTCCTTGAATCGCGATGACTCAGATTCCATCACACACTGTGCATGCGGGTTTTGTACAACTTTATGATGGGTTTGTTATGTTTGTTTATTTGGTCAATTTTCAAATAATCATATTTAGATATGTAAGGAATTATTTGATTGTAATGAGATTTGAATTAAGATTTAAGTATACCTCATACAAGATAATTAATTTGGTGGTAAAATTTTAACAAGACACCTAGCCTAGCATTAATATTACAATTATAATGATGCTCAGTATTTCAATAATCTTTCAACGGATCTTCCACTAATCTATTTTTTCTGTTTTAATTAGATTACTAATCATAAGTATTTTTCATTAATTCGAACTACTTCATCTCCATGACTCTATCTTGTCTTGTTAAAAGTTTGTTCTAGAAACTTTTGTTACTTTTGTTCATGTTTATCAGTTATGTTATTTTTACTCATGTTTTTAGGGAGGCTAATTTCTTTGCGGACTCTTTAACCAAGCTTAGTGTTTCAAGAACATCAAACTTAATTGTTTGGTTGTAACTTATCCTCTTTAATAAATTATTTACTCTTAAAAAAAACCAAAAAAGAAAAAGAGTGAAAACAAATTGTAAGATAGTCCTATATAGGTAGCCAAACCCCTAAGCCCCCTATAGGCTAGACAGTGGAGAGCTATATATATATATAATATATGGGATTTTAATTAACTTATATTTTAATATTATAACATATCTTAAAATATCTTGATCTTCAAATTAATTTGATTTGGCAGGGTGGGGATTCAACTTCCGACCGTGGAAGTTAGGTTCGAGCATTTAAACATCGAAGCCGATACCTATGTTGGCAGTAGAGCTCTTCCAACACTTCCAAATGTGGCTAGAAACATTGCAGAGTCGGCTCTTGGTTTGGTTGGCATCAGATTGGCTAAGCCAACCAAACTCAATATCCTTAACTATGTCTCTGGGATCATAAAACCATGCAGGTAATATTAAATTAAACCTACTATTAATTTTATGAGCAAGATCTTCATTGAGCGTCACATGTCATTTGATTTCTTTGATAAATGTCAATAGTTAATTTTCTAATGTTTTGTTTATTATATTTTTGTATTCATTTGTTTGGAAAAATTAAAAGACATTCATCCTCTTTTCTATATAAAATAAATGATCAAATAATTATAAATTAATTATAAATTTGTTATGAATATACATGTATGTTGTGGATGTCCATGAATCTAATTAAAACAAGGATATGATCGATGACTTGGTTCATTAATACACATAAACCTATGTACTAAGTTCATCCCCTTATATTTATGGTGATATATTTATGTGCCTATAAATAGACCATTTACTTTGTTATGGAATAAGATAAATAAGAACAATTTCTCCCCTTCTTCATATTTTCTTTTTCTCCATATTCTATTGTTTCTCTATTATCTTGTCTTTTCCATACTTCAATTCTCTACTACCTTGCTTTTGTTTTGTTATCGTTTAATAACAAAATTTCATTTCTTAACTGAATTTTCTAAAAAAAAAATTATAAAATAAAACAACCACACGCGAAACGCGGCTGGAAAGTTCTAGTAATTATTTAATTAATTGACTTTGTTAATTTATAATAGTATTTTATAACCTAAAGTATGGTTGACATGTAATGATTGGCGTGTACATATTAAATTGCATTTACTATGAAGCCATAAATTAAAGGATACGTACGTTCTCATTTAAAGTGAAACCTTTTTTGGCAAAAAAAAAAATGTCAAATCTCAACTTAGATGGGGATATATCTATATGCAATTTTTTCAATTTACATATTTCTTTTCCATTATATCTTTCGGTAGTCAATAATTCCATGTTTTAATATATACTAGTTTGTGCATCTATTTTTACCAAAAAAAAAAAAAAAAAGTCTTACATGTTTCTTAACAAAAAAAAAGAACTTTTCATGTTGGTTCAAACTAGGTTGAAAAGAGTAATAAAATTTAGGCAAAAGTAGTGAAATGCAAAGAATTGCTTGTAATTGTGATGAAGAAAAACAATTTTATTTGGGTAATCACCCAAAAGAACAATTTGTTTGAGTGGTTAATTTGGACCAACTTTTTTTTTTTCAGTTCTCGATAATCAACTAGTTTATATTGATCATTTTTTAGTTTTTTTTTTTTTGGCACAAGATCACTTTTTTGGTTTTTTGAGGAAAAGATCATTTTTTAGTTTAATAACTACTCAAAACAGAGTATACATTTTTATGTCGCTAACTACCTTTCAACCTTTTCTTTTACTATAGATTAAAGTACATATTGTAAATCTGACCCAGTAAAAAATGGGAGTAGAATTTATTATTAAGAACCCAATATTTAATTTTCTCTATAATTTTTTTTTTATATATTTACCTATGTTTTATTTCATTTTAA
Organism: Corchorus capsularis; assembly: GCA_001974805.1. Taxonomy (NCBI): domain Eukaryota; kingdom Viridiplantae; phylum Streptophyta; class Magnoliopsida; order Malvales; family Malvaceae; genus Corchorus; species Corchorus capsularis. The sequence goes on from AWWV01015051.1 coordinate 13,663, forward strand.
TTGTTCCATTACAGGATGACACTTTTATTAGGCCCACCAGCTTCTGGGAAAACAACCCTTTTACTTGCCCTGGCAGGAAAATTGGACCCAAGCTTGAAGGTCAAAAAACAATATCACCAGGGCCTAAGAAGCCTATTTTAACTTTATATGCAACTTGGCTAATTAATTGAACCAACTACTAATTTGAAAAAATGGACTCTTTTTCCATGAAAGCAGGTTACAGGGGAAGTAACTTACAATGGCTACAAACTCAATGAATTTGTGCCTCAAAAGACCTCTGCATACATTAGCCAAAATGATGTTCATGCTGCAGAAATGACTGTAAAAGAAACCTTAGATTTCTCAGCAAGATGCCAAGGAGTCGGAACTCGATTCGGTATTATATTAGACTAAATAAGATTACTTTAATTATTCAATGATGATGATTACTTCCATTTAGGCTATGCATATGAATTTGATGATTTAATCAACATGTTTTGATAATTTAATTAAATTAACCTGTTAACTTTGTTGATTTTATGTATAATTAGACCTTCTGAGTGAACTTGCAAGGAGGGAAAAGAGTGCTAGAATTTACCCTGAAGCAGAGGTGGATCTTTTCATGAAGGTAATATGCTAGAAAACAAGCAACAAAAAGAATCACTAAGTAGAGATTAATTAAGGTTTAAGTTTTTAATTAGTTTGGAACTTATTGGTGTTTAATGTTTATTCACTTGGAAATTCTAGGCAACTGCAATTGAAGGAGCAGAAAGCAGTTTGGCTACTGACTACATTCTCAAAGTAAGATTAACTATGTATATAGTATTAGTAGTAATAATTAATAGCATAGTACCCTTTGTTTAATTTGTCCAAATAATTGAAAAAGCAATGTTGATTTTATATGATAAATGCAATGTATAGGTACTGGGGCTTGATATCTGCAAGGATACAATTGTTGGAGATGAGATGATTCGAGGAGTATCAGGTGGACAGAAAAAACGAGTAACAACAGGTTAATATGATTAAATTGGCTTATGTTTAATTAAAACATTACCCTAAACTAAATTCCATGGCTTGAATACTATTCCATTATGATTGAATATAATGCAGGAGAGATGATAGTTGGACCAACAAAAACATTGTTCATGGATGAAATATCTACCGGCTTAGATAGTTCCACAACATATCAAATCGTCAAGTGTTTGCAGCAGATAGCTCATCTGACAAATGCCACCATTTTCATGTCCCTACTTCAGCCAGCTCCTGAAACTTTTGAACTTTTTGATGATATTGTACTCATATCAGAAAGTCAAATTATTTATCAAGGTCCAAGAGAATATGTAATTGAATTCTTTGAAAGTTGTGGTTTCAAATGTCCTGAGAGGAAGGGAACTGCTGATTTCTTACAAGAGGTAAAGTAAAAAAAAGTAGAGAAATTGATCCTAATTAAGTACTTAAAAGTCAAATCTAAGGATCAAATGCTACTTTTTTTGCAGGTTACTTCTAGAAAGGATCAAGCACAATATTGGGCAGATAGAAGTAAACCGTACCGTTATATACCAGTTTCAGAGTTTGCTAATAGGTTTAAGAAGTTCCATGTTGGAGTTCAACTGGCAAATGAGCTCTCAGTGCCTTTCGATAAGTCTCGAGGCCACAGAGCAGCTTTAGTCTTCACAAGATATTCAGTGCCAAAACTTGAACTTCTTAAAGCTTGTTGGGATAAGGAAGTGTTATTGATCAAGAGAAACTCATTCTTTTATGTCTTCAAGTCAAGTCAAATTATCATTGTAGCATTCTTTGCCTCAACAGTATTTCTTAGGACTAGAATGCATCATAGGAATGAAGAAGATGGGATGGTCTACAATGGGGCTCTTCTGTTTTCACTTATCAGTAACATGTTCAATGGATACCCTGAGATTTCCCTCATGATCGCGCGACTTCCCGTTTTCTTCAAGCAAAGAGACCTCTTTCTCTATCCAGCTTGGGCATTCACCATCCCTTTACTTCTGACAAAAATACCAATTGCTATTTTTGAGTCTATTGCTTGGATGGTAGTGACATATTACTCCATAGGATTTGCACCAGAGGCTGACAGGTATCATCAAACCAATAATCTTTGATTCATTAATTCTTTAAAACAAATTATTTATATCAGTTGTTCTTGTCAAAAATTGCAGGTTTTTCAAGACACTACTAGCGCTATTTATGATCCAACAGGTGGCTGCTTCATTGTTTAGGCTCATTTCAGGGGTGTGCAGAACCATGGTCGTTTCCAATACCGGTGGAATGTTTGCTCTAATGTTCGTGGTATTGCTTGGAGGTTTCACCCTTAGTAGAAGTAAGCACCAAAATTAACCTTAATCCCTTTTACTCTTACGCTAACGTTCGTGGTGTTGCATAACATTAAAGCTAGATTGGTTCATCAATGTAAGTGAGTCTTTTTTTTTTTTTTTTGTGACAGCTCAAATTCCCATATGGTGGAAATGGGGTTACTGGTGTTCTCCTATGACATATGGTTATGATGCCCTTGCTGTAAATGAATTTTATGCTCCTAGGTGGATGAATAGACTGGTATGTTTATTCTCAGAAGATTTTAACATAGACAAGGCATGAAGGTTTTTCTTTGGCATAAATACCCAAAAAATGACACGTGGCATTTTTGACACGTGGCGTGCCTTTTGTACACATGGCATGCCACGTGTCATTTTTTGGGTACACATGGCATGCCACGTTGGATGCCCGTTTATCCTATCATGACGGAGGGTGCAAAGTGGCACAAAAATAAAACTTTAGGGTGTGTTTTGGTCAAAATAAAAAAGTTGGGTGCAAAGTGACAGTCCGTACAAACTTAAGGGTGCAAAATGGTATTTATGCCATTTTTCTTTAATACAAGAAATTAGAGCAATTTGGAAACTAATCTCATGTGTATTTTGATTATGGTGCAGGCTTCTGACAATGTTACCAAGTTAGGGGAGGCCGTGCTTCAAAGCATAGCTATCTACCGTAATCAAAATTTGTATTGGATTTCTATAGCAGCTCTTTTGGGGTTTATTTTGCTTTTTAATGTCCTTTTCACCCTAGCACTCACTTATCTAAATGGTATGTCTTAGCAAATTTTTCCTTCTTTCATTCTACCTGCAGCTAGGATTAACTAACCTGTGATATTGGAATTATTCATAATAGCTCCATCAAGCCCTCAAGCAATAGTTCCCGAAGATACTGCCAATGAGATGGATAGTAACATAGAAATGGCAATACAAGGAATTAGCAGTCGGTCCAATTCCAATAGAAGAGATGGAAATGCTAATTCAACTAGGGCAGTAGCCAAGAAAGGAATGGTTCTTCCATTCACTCCCCTAGCAATGTCATTCAACAAAGTCAATTATTATGTTGACATGCCTCCTGTGAGATATCATTTTGTTTTTTCACTTTGCATTAGTTTCAATCACAACAAATTTCATCCTAATTAACTTTAATGATATTATAATAGGAAATGAAGACGCAGGGAGTCACGGAGAACAAACTACAATTACTTCGAGAAGTAACAGGTGTATTTAGGCCTGGAGTTTTGACTGCTCTAATGGGAGTCAGTGGAGCTGGAAAGACAACGTTGATGGATGTTTTAGCAGGAAGAAAGACTGGTGGATACATTGAAGGTGATATTAGAATTTCAGGATTCCCCAAGAAACAAGAAACTTTCGCAAGAGTCTCCGGATACTGTGAGCAAAATGATATACACTCACCCCAAATCACAGTCAGGGAATCCTTGATTTACTCGGCTTTCCTTCGACTTCCTGATGAAATTAGTAAAGAAGAAAAAATGGTGAGGACACGAATTATATATAGTAATATTGCTTTACTTAGTGCTAAGACTAACACAATTATTTTCTTGGCTCTATTTTAGACTTTTGTGGATCAAGTTATGGAGCTTGTAGAGTTGGACAATCTAAAAGATGGTCTGGTAGGGCTGCCTGGAATAACAGGGTTATCAACAGAACAGAGAAAAAGATTGACAATTGCAGTAGAACTCGTTGCGAATCCTTCTATTATTTTCATGGATGAACCAACATCTGGTCTTGATGCAAGGGCAGCCGCCATAGTCATGAGAACTGTGAGAAACACTGTGGATACTGGTAGAACTGTTGTCTGCACAATTCATCAACCAAGCATTGATATTTTTGAAGCCTTTGATGAACTGCTACTAATGAAAAGAGGGGGACAAGTAATCTATTTTGGACCACTGGGTCGGAATTCTCATAAGATAATTGAATATTTTCAGGTAATTACCATCCTCAAATATCTAAAATAAGAACAAATGCTTCAGTTGCATTTTCTTTATATAAAAAATTTTCTCATTTCACCATGTAAATTTATTCCAGGCAATTCCGGGAATTCCCAAGATCAAGGAGAAATATAATCCAGCTACCTGGATGTTAGAAGTGAGCTCTGTAGCAGTTGAAGCACGTCTTGGAATTGACTTTGCTGAGCATTATCCATCATCATCTTTATATCAGTAAGTTGTTATTTGATGTTCAAATGGTAATTGTTATGCTTTTTGTTACTTTCAAGCTAATATATGTAAAATGTCAATTTGAGAAGGCAAAATCAAACTTTAGTGGAAGAGTTAAGCACACCACCACCTGGAGCTAAAGACCTCTATTTCACCACTCAATATTCTCTATCCATGTGGGGGCAATTCAAATGTTGCCTGTGGAAGCAATTCAAAACATACTGGAGAACTCCTGAATATAACCTTGTTAGAATTGGTTTCACCTTGGTTGCAGCTCTAATACTTGGATCAATTTATTGGAGAGTAGGCACAAAAATGTTAGCCCTCTTAACTTCCCCTTCAAATTTTTTGAACTCTTTGGAATTATTTCACTCTTAAAAGTTACATTCTAACATTTTCTTTACCGGCCTGTGGTTTAGGAGGGATGCAAATGAACTTACCATGATAACCGGAGCTATGTATATAGCTGCCATGTTTCTTGGAGTTAATAATTGTCAAACAGCTCAGCCAGTTGTGGCCATTGAAAGAACCATATTTTATCGTGAAAGAGCAGCTGGGATGTACTCTGCATTACCTTATGCTCTTGCACAGGTAAATGGAATTGAAGGGTTATGTATTACTTATTACTCTTGCTTAGTATTGATGTGGCTAATAGATGAAAATCAATGTGAAATATTGCAGGTCATTGTTGAAGTGCCATACGTGCTCACCCAATCTGTATATTATGCAGTAATAGTGTTTGCTATGATCCAGTTCAAATGGTCTGCCAAAAAGTTCTTCTGGTTCTTTTTTATCAACTTTTTCACTTTCCTTTACTTCACATACTATGGCATGATGACTGTTGCCATAACACCAAATGTCCAAGTTGCAGCTATACTAGCAGCATCTTTCTATACACTCTTTAATCTCTTCTCTGGCTTCTACATCCCAAGACCGGTAAGCAAACATGTTTCCCAAGAAAATATTTCCTTGAATGTTCCCAATTAACATTGCTTGTTGATAGAATATATTTATTTTGTTTGCAGAGAATCCCTGGATGGTGGATATGGTATTATTGGATTTGTCCAATGGCATGGACAATCTATGGACTACTTGCTTCTCAATTTGGAGAAGATGAACACACCATTAAAGTACCTGGCATTCAGCCTGACCCTACTGTTAAATGGTACTTGGAACACCATTTTGGTTATCACTATGATTTCATGGGAGTAGTTGCTGTAGTTTTAGTCGCCTTCCCGGTGTTCTTTGCATTCATGTTTGCCTTGTGCATAAAGATACTAAATTTCCAAATTAGGTAGGGGAAAATTTTGTGTGCTATCAAATCCTTTATCTTATAGCACATATGTTTCGTATTCAAGAGTGGTCTTCAGATATATGTAAATGCCAAGAGATAGCAATAGTATGTTGATTATGTTAATCAAGCTTGGACTAGATGCATTTTCTTAACAAACAACTCTGGTTTTTTTGTTTTGGACTTGAATGCTATAGTAAAAATAATACTAGCTAGTAATAATTATGATTATATTTTATAAATTTCAGGGTAAATTCAAGTGTAAAGTCCTAATTTTAGTATTCAATATCTCAAATTTTTGAACTGGCTACATGTTTATTGAATGAATACCTCAAACATGTAAAAAAAATGAAAAAGAAAAGTCTGATTAAAGTACATGTCTATGATTTGGTCAGCCAAACCTACGATCCAAATTGAAGAGCTTTATTTTCGTCCAATGGGTTTCCACACTTACTTCTGCAAGTACATTATTATTCAACTCCTAATTGATTGCTCAAAGTTTCATTTAAAAGGTACATTGGACATGAGCAGCAATTTGGTTCTCTAATAAAATTATTGCTTTTTCATAAAATTATGCTTTTTTGTCAATTTTCCGTGAGAGTATAGTGGTACTGTGAAAGAAATGATCATTATTGTCATGAAAAAATTTAGTACATATTGTGAAATGTATACATAAATAAGTTCCAAAATTCCATGGCTTGTTCACATAGAGTAACATTAATGATTTGTCCATTTACATGTAAATTAATTAATTATTTTAACCTTGAGTAATTCTTTTTGGTCGTATTAACCTTGGTAACTTTATTATATGTAGATATAATAATGATTGTACTTTGATTTTACAACTTTCTTATCAATAAAACCAAGCCTCATCGATTAACAAGATTTTGTTATATGTTTCATTCCCTGTTTTTTACCTGTTAATTTTTTTTTCTTCTTTTGCGGCCTGTTTTATTTTCAGTATAGCCCTACCATCAACATATAGTAATATATTATATTTTATATAGTAATAAAAGATTTTATAAGAAATACAAGGTATATCATGTCTCCTCGTATGGGAATTAATATCGATGCATATAAAAGCTAAAAAATTAGGCAATACTAGTTTAATTTTAATTAATCAACTTGTAAACTTCAAAAGCCTTTTAACTTTAAACTAAAGTACTAAACAATTTAAAAAGTTGTTCCACTACTCACCCTAGAACATTAATCTTGCGGTCATTAAATATTAAGATGAGATCGATATAGATGACTTTTTCAATTGAACTAATTATGTGTACAATTAATTAATTACCTTTAGATCATCTAAAGTAGTACTATTAGATTAATATATAGTACTAGGTTAGAACCCGTGCGATGCACAGGGATTTGTTCAAATTTTAAAGTAAATATTTAAAATTATAATTTATTTATAAATAATTCATTAGTCGCATAATATTTGAATTTTAGTAAGCAGCAAACTTGATAAGGAACGAACATTATTTTGTAATGAAAGTTTAGTTACGTTGCAAAATTAAACGAAAAAATATTACTAAATCTTTATTTTAACCATACTATGTAAAACCTTTAAAATTGGTTGAAAAATATTACTAAATATTTATTTTACTGAATCTTTATAATTTGTAGAAAAACATTATTATTTCTTTTTAATGAATAATTATTTAATAGAACGTCAGTGGAATTTTCATATTATTTTCTCGATAATTATTTGATATATCGTCAGTAGAGTTTTTATATTACAAATGGGCTGAAAAACTAACATATATTACATAATTAATGGTGTATTTAATATTGAAAATATACCCTAAAAAGACACATGTCAACTCTTTAACCCCGCATTAAAGTATGCTAAACTCCACTGACAATGGATGATATAATTTTTCTATCTTAATAACATTGTAAGCTTTATTATAAGGATTATTGTACAACACACTATCAATGTAAATTTTGGACTCCATAAGCTAGTTAAGAAGTTGATACATACCCCCCATTTCATAATTAATTAAATATTTAATATTAATACAT
>AWWV01015052.1:0-63602 GCA_001974805.1 Corchorus capsularis
GTCTCTTTGCATGTACTCACCTGGGCTTCTCTAGTACAACTTTTGAAATTTGAAGCCTTTGCTTTTCCAATGAATGAAAAAATGAGAATAATAGTAACTGATTTTCTTATGAACACAACAATGATGAAAAAAAAGTACAAAAACAGAATTTACTATTAAGAAATACAACCAAAAAAAAATGTTACTACATAATTTGCTTTCAAAGAAAAAGCAAGGCAAGAAAAAAAAAAGGAAAAAAACTAATTAAATAGTTCTTGAAGTTTACATCAATGGAAGACAATAAGAGTATATAATATATATAATAATAATTATCACTAAGAGAGAACAAATATGAAAAATAACAATAAAAATGAAAAACACAAAGTCTCTCAACAAAAATTCCAATGAAGAGAGACGGAAAAATACTGGGAATATTCAAAGATGATTTAGGAGTTTATATAGGGAATGATATGTTTTGGAATGTTATTAATGTAATTAATACCATTAATTATTTATTTATGAAATTATGGAACTAATTAACTGATTGAAAATTGAAGTGATTTACGAAAGAGAGACAAAGAATTAACCACCGGTAATTGTCTTTCTTAATTCATGCCACATATAGTGATTAATATATTATTGCCACAAACAGTTAGAGTTATCTAGCTAGGTAAATATTTTATTTATATATATGAATGGAATTATGGAAAGGTTTCACCAAAAAAAAGAATTATGGATGTACCAAAAAAAAAGAATTATGGAAAGGTAAGATGCTTGTGATTTTTTTCTAATGGAGATATTGTGAGTTTAATGATCAAATCCGATTACATCAAATGGAATTAAAATACAGTAGTAAGGAATATTTTAGTTTCTATGTATTAACCTTGTAGTCAACGTTAATTAGTTTAAATATTTCTAAATCAAAATATTTCTCTCTTTAATTTTTTATTAAAAGGAGTTAATTGAGGATTGATTGAATTAGTAACAAATATTGAAATTTAATATTGGTATTAAAGAGTTACCATACTTGTAGTATACATTATTTTAAATTTATATATATATATATATATGATTGAATTATAATTATTTATTTCTCAATATTAATTAGGACACGTGTCAATTATACAACATGACACTTGTCGAGATTTGGAGCCCTCAACATTTAAAGAGTTACCATATTTGTAGTGTACATTGTTTTAAATATATATATATATGATTCAAAGTCTACTGACCTTTCTTCAATGATCACTGTTTGTTGTATCTCTAAATTCACATATATTTTTGTCCCAAAGCATGACGTGATAACATCATCTTCCCCAATCCTTTTAACTATCATTCCAGCAAGTACCAAGACTGGTCTTGGAATCATTGCAAGCAAGAGATGCTCTTGAATTTGATCTAGAATTTCATCATAGATACACACTCTCATCTTCTTGTTCCTGTTTTGCTTAGAAAATTTAGGGAGAATTGCATTGTGATTAATTTAAACGAACTGAACTGTATATTTAATCTTACTGAATAGTAACAATTCTAAGATCTCTCCTTCTTCTTACTCTCTCTGTTCCAGGTACTTCAGTCATTGTTTCCTCTGTGATTGATAGAAGCATTCCAACAAAATCTATTTTATAACAAGAGTTGCAGAAATTCGTTAAAATCACATGTAGTATCAATTCTCCAATGATAATAGTTACTCTTGCAACAATTATTTCTTACCTCCCAGATACTTCTTTCTGTTCAGAAACTGGTAAAGACGATTCTCACATTAAAATCAAAATAATATCTTGGATAAGGCATCGGATTCTCCGCTATAGGTAACATCAAGGATTTGCTTGTAAGCTATATGACATGGATCGATCTGATTCCGATGTAAGAAACATAAGATCTTGATACTCTGAATCCCAGAAATAAGTTTATTTCTCCATCCACGATCAAAGCTCTGAACCTATCAATGTTTTTTTTTTCCTATTTGAACGTGTATTGCTCTCCCTGAACAAAGACAATATTAAACATTCCTTATTTCATTGTAGAGAGAATCTTGTTTCCATTAGAAACATCAAATATTTAAACATTACTTACATTGCTAGAATGATAAATATTTTTTTCTTACAGTGTTATCTATTGCTACAAATGCAATTCCAGTAATTCTTCCATCCTCATCATTCTTGCATTGCCAAACTCTTGTCACTCTCAGCCTAAGGAATAGATTGTTACCTGGTTGTGTCAACTGAGATATCGAAACTTCAGGCATTTTGAATTCACAAATATTGAAAAGATTTCTTTAAAAATTTTGTTTTCTTTATTCAGAAGTCAAAAACTGAATTCGGTTTATAAGAATTTATACTAAATATAATTTCATCCTTTAATATAGGTTTTAAATCGACTTTTCACATCCAGTCTTTTAATATCCTCTTATCCTCTTGGTTTTTCATCCTATGTTATTATACGATGAATTTACATTTAAGATTTTTTGGTGAATGCATCATCATAAACTGTTTAGTTCCAATCTTTTAGGAACAATTATTTCCAATTCTATTTTATATTTATTCACGCTTCTGTTACATGTATCATCTCTTTTTTTTTGGTTAGATTTTCATGTATCATCTCTTTTTGAATGCAAATTATCTAAACAGAGTGATTTTTACTTATATCTTTTAATGGTATATATTTCTTATGTAATTAGTCACCACTTTCTGATGGTTTCTTTCTTTTCATAATATGAGGGAAAAAAGTTGAAAGTAATATTCATCATGTATTTCAAGCTTCAAAATTGGAACACACATGAATTTGAATTGAAAAACCTTCCACTTCTGTTCTTACTGACAAACTATAATTGCAACTATATATATTTATATTACATATATATATATAAACTAAATTTGACTTCACACATTGAAGAAAAAAAATGATATGGATATCCTTTTTTCTTCTCATTGTCTTTTTTTTTTCTGCAGAATTTTCCTCTCATTGTCTGCTATCCTTTTTTCCTCTCATTGTCTGTTGCTTCTTTCCTTTCCATTGTATTTCATATGATCTACTGATTTGTTTGCTGATACACACATATATATGTGGTATTTGTCAGTATTTGAATATGTTTCTTGTAGAGATCGTTTTAATTTAAAACATATATATTAATTGTTATGCATATGTTATATGTTATAACTGGGAAAGGCACCATTATTCTTTTGTTGAATTGAAAGACAACAACATAGTAATTTTTCTTCATCAGGATATCTTGAAGCTTTGACTCCTCTCTGTAACTTGATGTCTAATGTCAGTTGAAACCTTTTCTTTTCTGAAGTGAAGAAAAAGTTAGTAATTTAATGGACTCAAATCCTGGATGACATTTCTTAATGGTTAAATGTCTAAAATCATGTGGAAGAGTTTGGTACTCTCCTATATAATAATTCAGCATCCCTCCCTTCTGCCAAATATGGCCAAAGCTGGTGGACTATACCCATTAAATTATTGCCTGAAATATCTTAACTTGTTTTGTACAGAATCTGTACATCTTACTAAGCTTTAGTAATAACAGATAGTTAAACTTAGCGTCCCATTACATTAATATATGTGAAAATGAGTTTCTAAATACACACAAATACAATTGAAAATATTAATGGAAGGAGATTTCTCCAGCAATCACAATAATAAAACTATCTCATTATAATTCATGTATGACATTGGTATTTACAACAAAATAAAAGCATAGTGCAGACATGACCTACACTTAGTTTAGCCATCAATAATTACATTAATATTAAAAATAAAGACTATAGATACGCATAAATATAAAAATATTTTAAAACATTCACTCCATTGCTAAAACTGATCTTCTGTAACCTTCATCTTTCTTCCAATTCCTTCCCAAATTCTTTCTGGAGGATGGTTTGGTGGCTGGTTTGCTGGAGGTATCATCTCAATAGGTCCTTCAATATCTTCATATCTATTGTGCATTTTTTTTAGTCATGGTTTATAGCTTGTATTTTGTATAAAGAGGAAAGAAATAATATAAATGTTTGAAAAGAACTTACATCGCTTCAACCATGGCAGTCTCATTAATAGGAAGATTCACATAAATCTGAGTTGCGAAGCATGAATTGAGGAAAGGATCTCCTTCACCAACTCTCACCAACATACCTGCAAAAATTAGTACAGGCCTTGGAAGAGTTTGAAGCAACACTTCTGCATCAATTTGGTCAAGAGCCTCTCCCCAGACCCATATTGTTATCTCCCTGTTGCTATATTTTTTAGCTAAAAAAAAAAAACAATTTCAGTCAAAATAAGTTAGTCCATTCAAAATCCTCTTGGCATGTGTGTGTGTGTGTGAGTTTGTGTGTGTGTGTGTGTTAATTTGAAATAAGAATTCTCACTAAAGAGTCAGAATTGTGAAATCCCTTTTACTGGACATTCTATTAGTTCCTGAAACCTCAACAATAATTTCTTTAGACATTTGCAAAACCAATCCGATAACATCTGTGGAAAAATACATGTATTTTGTTAACAACAGTTGTTCTTTTTTTATAACATTAATTCGCCTAACTAAATTGTATTAACAGGGTTCCAAAAATTGTGAACTCACCTGCTAGGAATTTGTTCCTGTTTGACGTCTGTGTCCAATAATGTTCACAGTTAAAAGCAAATGAATGCCTAAGAAATTGACCAAGATCATCATTAATTGGATGAACAACAGATCTGCTTGTCAGCCATATTACGTGGGCTGACCGGACTGAAATCATGTTGATGTTTGGCCTTGACACTCAAAAACCTGATAACAGATACAAAGCTCTCTCTATGAGCAAAGCTTGGTAATGCTCAACATCTCTTTGTCCTATTTGCACATGGACTGAATTTCCTTGCAAAATTAAATTTCATTGCTCTAAGATTCTAATTTCTTGACTTGAAAATAAATAATAGGATGAGAAGTTATAGTCTATATTTACCTGGCTGTCAGTTCCGAGAAACACTAAACCAATGATCCTTCCACTTGCTGGTGATACACAGTTCCACATTCTTGTAACTCTCAACCTGATTGATTGATTGACACCTGGTGGTGCTAGTTTAGAAATTACAACAGCAGCCATAGTCTAAGTTAGAATTGAGAATTATTTCTGTTATAATCTTTTTCTTTTTAAAAGTTTTATTTTCCTTGCAATTTGTTTTCTGAAAAACAACTTCAATTTATAGATGATGAAAGTTATCAGTAATCAGTAACTTATGTAGGATTAATTACATTCTCTGAATGTATCATTTCCCTCTGTTAATTTAATACATACATTCCATCTCTCTTTCAGCAGCATTGTAAACTGGAAAGCCCACATTTTTTTGCAGATGTAGTTATGAGTGATGTTCAAATCTAAACTCAAATATATCATCTCCTTTACATATCTCGTTATATGAGCTTTTTCTGAATCCTAAGTTTTTTCATACATCTGAATTTGGAATACAAAGTGATTGATATGATAAAGCTTTTCTTCTTTTTCTCTAGCATATATATTTTGCCCGTATATATTTATGTCTGTAGCATAAGCAATCAAGAAAGAAAACATATATATATATATATATATTTTTTCTTCAGACTCAGAAGTCTGATTTTCCATGCACCCAAATATGTACATATTAACAAATACCATCTTGGTTCATATTTGTACTCCATCAAACTTTCATTCCTTGTCTTTGGCACCATTCTGTCATAAAAATTCAGTTTGGAACCTTGGTCAGACATTGTTTTTTCAGATATCTATCTAAAAAAGTAAATGTTATGAGTATAATAGATATTGAATTTTGATTCTTACTTTGTTCTGCTCTTCTTCTTTGGTGTTATATTTGCAAATAATTCCTCATACACTTTTGAGTGGTCAAGAGAGTATGAAATTTGGTCTTCTATGTTTTCGGATTCTAAACTAAGCCTTCATCTGAACAGTCACCATCATTTTCATTCGTCTCAATTGGAGTCTCTTCCGGCATCATAGTTGCTGAATAAATTCTATATGTTGGAGAATTTTGCTCAACAACTTTTTTTGTCAATCCCAATTTGAATTGAAATTTCTTCTTCTCAATAGCCAAAAATCCTTCAGGTACCTTTTCCTGTGATAATTCTTGATATGATGGAAGGTTTAAAATATAGGCATTTGTCAATTGTTCTGCATCCCTATCAAAGACTGTTAAATCCATCTCGGCGGTTTCATCCCTTAATCTTATTGGCAATCTCATCCATTGAAAAAACAATAACAATGTCATAATTTTCTGTTACAAAATTTACTTGTTGAAGATCACATGCTTTATTCAACAATTGATTCTTACTTGAATTTAGGGATAGCCTTTTCTTCATGAATTGTGTAACCAACATAGATGTCACTTTTTATCAAGCTTTTTGTTGCAGATGTGATGATGCGCGTCGCAACATACCAAATAAAAATCGCAATTCCTCTAACTTATAGCTAGGGTAAATATGAGTTGAATCCCAAGGGAGCTAAGATTATTAACTACTTATTCAAACAAGTTTAAAATAAAAAATGGGGGGTTTTGATTTAGTGCAATAAAAATAAATAAATTGCAAATATGTAGATCAAGAAGATAGATTTTTATTAATGGAAATTCCCAACTCTAAAGCATTGATTCTTAGGTTATTAATTTAATCATTGGTACTAGTTATGAATTCTTCTAATTAAATATGTAACGTAAACTAATTGCTAAATGCCAATTAATCTCTATTTTTCCTTATTCCTCATTAGTCATGACGCAAGTCCTAGACTAAATTCTAGTAAATTTACCAACCTAGCTTCAAGCGCCTACTAGGTTCAGGTAATCTACTGCATAAAGAGCTAGAAAAATACAAGTTACCGATAGACAATATTCACTAATATAGGCAATATTCAATCTATTCCTAATTTTCCCTTAGAGGGCTACTCAAAGTTGTTACTAGGGATTTAATAACCTACAATTGCATATAGGAATTAAGATCTAACTTTAGACAACATATTAAAATTAACTAGGTGCACTCTAATTAATTAAAACATGTAATCCTTCCAACAATATGGAGAAAATTAGAATATTTAATCAAAAGAATTAAATTAAGAACAAAACCTCATAAATTAAAAACCCTAGAATCAATTTGCTTTAGAGTTGAAAAAGGGAAATTTAGCTACTCATAATTTTAGAGATAAAAACATTAAAATAATGAATAAACATGAACATGAAATTAAGTAGAAAGAGAAAGAACCAAGAGAGAGAGAGTTGATCTCTCAATTCGTCTTCTTCCCAAAACTCTCCAACAGTGACGAAAAAATCCCAGAAATTCCAAAACTAAAAACTGTTTCAATTCAAAACATGCGGCACCTTTTATCTAACCTAACGTTTTTTTCTAATTTTCGGCAAATTACAATTTTGCCATCAAGTCCAAAAATCTAAAACAAAATAATAATAATAAGGCATAAACTATTTCTCTAAGCCCAATACAAAGTGTCCACTAGAGATTTGCAAGCCCAAAAGGATTAGGCCCAACGTGCCCAATTTCTGTCATTGATCCTTGCGACCTGTCTCGACCCTACTGACAGGTCGAGTTTTCAATGACAGCAGGTTGAGAAAACAGGTCGAGACAGGAAAATTCTTGCTTGCTCTTGGTGAATGTCGACCCTTTTTGCAGAGGTTGATCTCGACTTGCTCCAGGTTGATGCAGGAATTTACTTAATTGCTCCCATATGTCTTCTTTTGATTCCAATTCACCTTTTAAGTACCTTAAACACATAAAGGAACAAACTAAGTAGCAAATCAACTCAATAGGTCACTAAAACACCTTCATAGGACACTAAAAGAATAGGAAAATATGCACTCAACAAATTCCCCCACACTGATTTCTTGCTAGTCCTCAAGCAAGAAGAAAACTCAAAACAATTTAAGTCTCCCACCATGAAAGTCGAACAATACATGCACACACTCAAAAACCAAAAACTATCTAGAGAAAAGCATTTTGAAAACAATTTTATGCACACAACTTTAACAAAAACATAATTTTAGAGCAGATTCAACATAGCATTCTCACTTGTAAATAACACTCAAGTGTTTAGGTGACGCTCATAATCACAAGTGAAAATACGCATTACCATAGGCTTGCTTTTCTACCAGTCTCTCCACTACTCCACAAGTGTATAACATGCATAAATCAGAGGTCTTTACAAGGTTGTAATGGGGCAAAAAGGGTGAGTGAGCTAACAAGAAAAGGTAAGGAATTCAAAAGACCTAGATTAATGAAGCACCACAACCATCAAAAACATCATGGGCAAATATGCGATTTAGTAGCCCAACACTTAGAACAAATGATATCTTCATTAATCTCTTATCAAATAACACACTTTTCCTTTGAATTTGTTTCTTCTTTCATCATTTTTTTCTAGCTCTTTATGCAGTAGATTACCTGAACCTAGTAGGCGCTTGAAGCTAGGTTGGTAAATTTACTAGAATTTAGTCTAGGACTTGCGTCATGACTAATGAGGAATAAGGAAAAAATAGAGATTAATTGGCATTTAGCAATTAGTTTACGTTACCTATTTAATTAGAAGAATTCATATCTAGTACCAATGATTAAATTAATAACCTAAGAATAAATGCTTTAGAGTTGGGAATTTCCATTAATTAAAATCTATCTTTTTGATTTACATATTTGCAATTTATTTATTTTTATTGCACTTAATTTATAACTAAATCAAAACCCCCCCCCCCCCCATTTTTTTTATTTTAAACTTGTTTGAATAAGTAGTTAATAATCTTAGCTCCCTTGGGATTCGACTCGTTACCTAGCTATAAGTTAGAGGAATTGCGATTTTTATTTGGTGGGTTGCGATTTTTTTTTTCGAATTTTCTTGGTGGTTGCATTTAATGCTCTCCCACCTCAAGTTACTAACTTGATTTTATTTCGAAGAAGAAAAAATACATGCTCCATAAAGCCATTACCAACAAACAATATTCCCCCACACTTATTCTCATCATACTCATCCACATCCATAAGAACAACAAAACAAGTGCTTCATTAACCTAGGTTAAGATAGGAAACACCTAAAAATTCTAAGGTCACGGTTCTTTGGGTAAATGAGTTATCCAAGAAACAAATTGCTAAAAGTAATTCAATTTAGGCTCAAAAGGGGTATCAAAGAATCATAATTACAGGTTGGCTATTTAAGGCTCAATCGGTCCAAAGAAATGCCTCATCAGTTTCATGCAAGTACACACAAAAACATGTAATCTCGAGTGGTATAAAGCAAATTCTAGAAGCGTATGAAGCAACTACCCACAAGCAAGAAAAATATAGCCGTAGTGACGGCTCAATAGGCTCAAAATCTCATAGGGGAATTACTAGCCAGTTGATCATGCTAAAACCACACAATCACAAAAATATTTTCAAAGCAGAGTTTTTGCATTAAGAATCATTTCATGTTTTCAAAAGATTTAAGAAGAGCATGTACACATATAGCAAGCATCCATGGAGGTTAACATAAAACAAAACAGAGGACTAATTTGAATTTTAAAAACCTAAGAATTTAGGCGAAAGTAAGAAAAGATAAACATACTTTTTGAAACCCCCCCCCCCCCCCAACTTAATCACAGCATTGTCCTCAATGATGAAAGAAGACAAAGAAACCAAAATATAGCAAGAAATTAAAAGAGTTCAGAAACTCCCCTGGAGTCTAAACAACTTGAAGTGCTTCCATCCAGCTCCAAATGATTCTCCATGAAATCCCTAACTAATTGTGCAGGTAATAAACACAAAAGGTGAAGTTTATCTAATTCACGAAACAAGAAATAAAAACAGAAAACTAAATGTAACCTAAGTAATGCTAAATGCAAGCTATATGACAATGCAAACTATATGCAAAACGAAAAAGTAAAGAAAAAGATAGAAAAGCTATCTAACTCCGTTTCGAATCCAGTCGCAAGGTTCAGTGCAAAGAAAACGCAATTCTAGTATAAGCAATGTATAATCAGACCAATTTCAAGTAAAATACAAAGGCATGAAGAATCCAATTTAAACTGAAATAGTGAGCAATTCGAAGCAACCAACAATATAAAGGTATATTAAGTGGCAAAGTTCACAGGATTATGCCAATGTCAAAATCCAACAGTTCATGTGAAGAATAAATTCTCAACCAATAGACAGCACCATAATCCGCACAAGAATAAATTTCCATCACAAAACTATACTGCCATTATTAACAACAAACTCATAGAACGAACTCATATAGTTCAACGGTCACTATCACAATCATAGCAAAATAGAATTTCTAATTGCCCAATACCAAAACTAGAGAATTTCAAACATCACCCAAAAATCCCAAAAGTAATCCTTGTCGAAATTCGAATTTGAAAATCAAATTAAGATGAAGTTCCGGTTAAAAAGAACATGAAAGAAGTTTGGTCCAGTTTGAAATTATGAGTTTGAAGAAATACCAGAGTGGAGAATCTGTTAGGCGATGAATATTTTAGGGCAGAGAGAAACAGCGCCGCTCAAGAGGTGGTGCTGCGTTAGATGTTGCTCTACCTCGGTGGATTCTTGCTGTTGACGGTGCAGCGATGTCGTGGCCTGGAGAAGGGTTAAGATGAGAGGGGTATCGTCGAGTCTGGCACGAGGTAAGAGGAAAAAGCAGCGCCTGTGATGGAGAATTGCACTGTGATTGTGCGGCGCGAATGAAAAGAAAAGAAAAGAACATATAAGAAAGAGAAGGAAAGAAGTGGAGGAAGGATTTTTGGGTGGCGAAGGAAAGAGGTGAAGATGGGTTCGGGTTAACCGCCGGTGAGAGATGAAGTGGCGACTATGGAGGAAGAAGATAGGGTTGGTGGCGGAGAGAAAAAGAAGAAGAAGAAGTCGAGGAAGAGAAGAAGAAGAATTTGGGGGAAAAAAATTAGGGCAGAAAGGAAGAGAAATTTTTTTTTCTTTTTCGTTTTTTTAAATAAAAAAATAAAATAAAATAAAATAAATAAAGTTCTTAGGTTAATTTTGAAAATCTCCTGAGTCAACCTGAAAAAGGGTTAAGTTCACCCTGTTTAGGGTTGACTCAGGAACTTTTGGCCAAACGTACAAAAATTCCTGTGTCGACCCGGAGAAGGGTCAATTGGACCCTTTCTTACAGGTCGACACAGGAGATTTTTCTCATCTTCAACTCGACCTTGCAACAGGTCGAGTTCGACCTGCAGGCGGGTCCAAACAGGAAATTTTCACCACAACAATTTTTTTTTTTGAAAAATAACAGCAAAATTAGTTCTAACGGAGAAAGAAAGTTTTACCTAAATGTGCACGTGTGAAATTGATGCATGAAGAGTGTGAAATGCATGAATGGAACAATTAGCTCAAGGTAAAAACGAAATCATGGAATTTAAAATTCACAAATGAAGCTCAATTAAAAGTTGAATGAAGAAAACTCCCTCTTTGCAGCAATAGAGAATTGTTCCAATGCGATACCTATAATGCAAAAATTAACACTAATAAAAACTTAAAAGAAATCAAAACTCTAAAAATAAAAGAAAGGATATAAATGATGGGTTGCGTCCCATCTAGCGCCGTTATTTAACGTCTTTGGCTAGACATAAAATTGCTACTTCACATCAGGGTCGACATAGGTTGGTGCATCCAAGTACATGATTTCCATTTTATCGCACCTTGCCTTGGTCTTTTCCATGTTCAGATCCAGTCTCCTTTGAGCTTGCCTGATTGGTCTAGCATCTTCTTCCAACAAGATCTTATGCATACAAAATGAAGGGCTAATTCCCTTAATGTCAGCAATGTTCCACCCAACTATTTCTTTATACTCCCTTAAAACTCTCAAAAGTTTTTCCTCTTGGAGTGGAGTGAGTTTGCTAGAGATGTTCACAGGTAATGTATCATTATCTCTAAAGAAGGAATACTTTAAATGAGCAGGTAAAGGTTTGAGTTCAATTTCTGGTGGTTTGATGATCGAAGGAACCAATTTGCTCGAAGGTGTTGGAAGTTGCAAATAAAACAAATTTTCCTTATGTGTCTTGGTTGGCAAAGTCTTTAAGTTTGAAATCACTTCACAAACCTTCTCACAAGGTGCCAACTCAAGTTCCCCATATGATTTGTCATCAAACCCGTTGAACATCACTTTCTCAACCTTATCTTCATTGTCTAACATCATAACTTTTTCAGACAAACTATCCAAAATGTCAATGGAGAATACGGCATGAACATCACTTGGATAGTGCATAGTATCGAAGATGTTAAACTTCACTATCTTTCCATCAAACTCCATGGTCATAGTACCTTCAAACACATCGATCATTGTTAGGGCAGTCCTCAAGAAGGGTCTCCCAAGTATCAACGGTGTATGACTAAGCTCGAGGCCATCTTCCTCCATTTTAAGCACACAAAA
The DNA here is from genome assembly GCA_001974805.1 of Corchorus capsularis. Taxonomy (NCBI): domain Eukaryota; kingdom Viridiplantae; phylum Streptophyta; class Magnoliopsida; order Malvales; family Malvaceae; genus Corchorus; species Corchorus capsularis. Next base: position 12,351 of record AWWV01015052.1, read on the forward strand.
GTCTGCTGGAACGACTAAGTCATTCACCTGCACCAAAACATCCTCAACAAGCCCCTCAGGGTAAACATTAGATCGATCGGCGAGTTGTACAACTACGCCGGTTTCAATTAGAGGACCAATATTCAAGGAAACATAAATAGAGTAAGGCATAACATTTATGGATGCACCTAAGTCACACAATGCCTTTTCAAATTCATTATTTCCTATGAGGCATGAAATGGTAAAAGAACCACGATCCTTAAATTTAGGAGGAAGCTTTCGTTGGAGAACTGTAGAAACATTCTCACTCCTGTTTACCCTCTCATTTCCGTTGAGTGTCCTCTTATTGGTACATAGCTCCTTGAGCCACTTAGCATATCGAGGGACTTGCTTGATAGCATCGATAAGGGGAATGTTCACTTGCACTTTCCGAAATGTCTCCCAAATGTCTTTTTCTTGTTCAGCCTTTTTCTGCTTAGAAAATCTAGATGGAAATGGAAGTGCACTAGTGTTAGATGTTAAATCCTTATTCACAAGAGTGGAAGGACTTACCTTTGTAGTGTTTGAAGAAGGATCTCCATTTGTGGCCTTCTGAGGACCTTTGGATGGACTAACAACACTTGGAGAATTTTCTGTCTCGACCCTATCAGGGGTCAAGTTCGACCCTCCGCGGGGTTGAATCAGGTTGTCTTCCTCCTCTTGTCCAGTTCGACCTTCCTCAGGGTCCAGTTCGACCCTTTTCGGGATCGAGTCAGAAAGTGTTTTCTTACCTTTTTCAACAATTCCATCACTAAGATTCTCAAATTCACGAAGATCGCCAACTTGTTTTCCACATTTAAGGGTAATTGCCTTAAGCTCCGCCCTTGGGTCAATGGTTTGAGAGGGAATCTTTCCAAAGAGTTGGTTTTCTATTCTACTCACAGCAGTGGCAAGTTGCCCCACTTGATTCTTAAGATTGGTGAGCTCCCCATCATGTCTCAATAAGGCCTCATTTATTTTCACTTGGCCTTCATTCAATTGCAACTGGGTTTCACCCATCTTTTGCAATATTGCCTCAAAACTTGAACTATGCCCTTGATTTATCGGTTGACCTTGAACATTTTGTTGGACAGGTTGAGGTTGGTAAGGTGGCCTGATGGCATTGTCGGGGTTACCATACCTTAAGTTTGGATGTTGCTGCCACCTAGGATTATAAGTGTTTGGATATGATTAGTCCTATGCTGGGAACCCTGATACCCAACTGCTTTGACTTCTTCTACCTGGTCATCAAATAAGGTGGGGCAAGCATCAGTGGGATGATCAATGGAAGCGCATAAACCACATACCATTTGACTATCGCTCATGCCCAATTGCTTTTTCACCAAGGAAGTAAGTTGAGAAATTTGTTGCTCCAGTCTAGAAGTGCTAATGCTGGCTTCCTTCACCTTATGTACTTTCCGTTCATCAATTCCATACCCATGAGAAGCCCTAGCTTGAGATTCTATCAGCCTCCGAATCTCATCGGTGTTCTTAAGCATCAAATCTCCACCGGCAGAGCAATTGAGTAACTTTTTCACCATCATGAAGAGTCCATTGAAGAAAGCATGCAACAATTGAAGATCTGAGTACATGTGGTTGGGAAAACTATTCACCAGCCTGTTGAATCTATCCAGTATTCATATAAGCTCTCACCATCTAGCTGCTCAATTCCAACAATCTGTTTCTGAATCAGAGATGTCTTCGCAGCAGGAAAGTATCTCTCAAAGAATGCTGCAAGGAGAGCTGCCCAAGAGTCAATTCTTGCGACTGGTAAGTCATCCAACCAATCTCTTGCTGCTCCTTCAAGTGAAAGAGGAAAAGCACGCATCCTGACTTGATCCTCTTCGACTCCTGGTGGTCCTGTAGAAGAACAAATCATTAAAAAGCGTTTTATATGCTTAATGGGATCTTCCCCAGATAATCCATTAAATTTAGGCAGTAAATTAATGAATCCTGTTTTCAATTCAAATGGGGCTTGCAGCCTATTGTACTGAATGCAGAGCGGTAGATTGTTCAGGTGACGAGCCATGATCTCTCTCATAGGCCGATTGTCTACCACCCTTTCTTGAGGTAACTGGACATTCCGATTTTGATCCTGAGGTGGAAGAATTGGTGGAGGAGGTGGTGGTGGATCTCCAACACGATTATTCACTCCATTTTGCTCTTCGATCTTTTGTTGACCTTCTTGAATTTCTCTTCTTTGTAAAATTTGATTTTGCACAAACCTTTCGATCTCAGGGATTAATTCGTATTCAGGTCTTAATCCCTCTGTTCTACGGGTCATGCACTACCTGAAAGCCAAATAGATAAAAACCGAAAACAAACAACAAAAGAGAGCAATAAAAATAAAAATTTTAAACTAAACTAAACTAAGAGAAAAGTAGCTAATCTACTTAACTCCCCGGCAACGGCGCCAAAAATTTGATGCGCGTCGCAACACACCAAATAAAAATCGCAATTCCTCTAACTTATAGCTAGGGTAAATACGAGTCGAATCCCAAGGGAGCTAAGATTATTAACTACTTATTCAAACAAGTTTAAAATAAAAAAAGGGGGGTTTTGATTTAGTTATAAATTAAGTGCAATAAAAAAAAATAAATTGCAAATATGTAAATCAAGAAGATAGATTTTAATTAATGGAAATTCCCAACTCTAAAGCATTGATTCTTAGGTTATTAATTTCATCATTGGTACTAGATATGAATTCTTCTAATTAAATAGGTAACGTAAACTAATTGCTAAATGCCAATTAATCTCTATTTTTCCTTATTCCTCATTAGTCATGACGCAAGTGCTAGACTAAATTCTAGTAAATTTACCAACCTAGCTTCAAGCACCTACTAGGTTCAGGTAATCTACTGCATAAAGAGCTAGAAAAATACAAGTTACCGATAGAGAATATTCACTAAGACATGCAATATTCAATCTATTCCTAATTTTCCCTTAGAGGGCTACTCTAAGTTATTACTAGGGATTTAATAACCTACAATTGCATATAGGAATTAAGATCTAACTTTAGACAACATATTAAAATTAACTAGGTGCACTCTAATTAATTAAAACATGTAATCCTTCCAACAATATGGAGAAAATTAGAATATTTAATCAAAAGAATTAAATTAAGAACAAAACCTCATAAATTAAAAACACTAGAATCAATTTGCTTTAGAGTTGGAAAAGGGAAATTTAGCAACTCAAAATTTTAGAGATAAAAACACTAAAATAATGAATAAACATGAACATGAAATTAAGTAGAAAGAGAAAGAACCAAGAGAGAAAGAGTTGATCTCTCAATTCGTATTCTTCCCAAAACTCTCCAACAGTGCCGAAAAAATCCCAGAAATTCCAAAACTAAAAACTGTCTCAATTCAAAACATGCGGCACCTTTTATCTAGCCTAACATTTTTTTTCTAATTTTCGGCAAATTACAATTTTGCCATCAAGTCCAAAAATCTAAAACAAAATAATAATAATAAGGCATAAACTATTTCTCTAAGCCCAATACAAAGTGTCCACTAGAGATTTGCAAGCCCAAAAGGATTAGGCCCAACGTGCCCAATTTCTGTCCTTGATCCTTGCGGCCTGTCTCGACCCTACTGACAGGTCGAGTTTTCAATGACAGCAGGTTGAGAAAACAGGTCGAGACAGGAAAATTCTTGCCGTCTCTTGGTGAATGTCGACCCTTTTTGCAGAGGTTGATCTCGACTTGCTCCAGGTTGATGCAAGAATTTACTTAATTGCTCCCATATGTCTTCTTTTGATTGCAATTCACCTTTTAAGTACCTAAAACACATAAAGGAACAAACTAAGTAGCAAATCAACTCAAAAAGTCACTAAAACACCTTCATAGGACACTAAAAGAATAGGAAAATATGCACTCAACATGTGACATGCTTTGTAGAACCACCCATTCGAAGTATCAACTTCGTCAATCACAGCCTCAACCTTGAAAATTGTCCTCTGTTTTGTTCAAAACAAAAAAGTGTTTCTTTTATGTTTCTACGATCATCATTTTTTTCCCTTTTTTGTATGATACAAACTGAGTTGACTTACTTGAAAAGTCAGCGGGTCATTATTTAGCAACTGCAACAATGTAGCCTGTGGTACATCCCTACTTGAGCTTCCTATCTCTTTTTGAGAATTTCCAGTCTAGATAAGAATCATTTTTCAAATTGTCCTTCATATCTGCTCGAAAGAAAAAACAAAAACACAGCTCTCATCCATGTAAAATGTTTTGTACTGTTACATTTTTTTAAGGTAAACAGAGATTTTTTTTTGGCATTACCAATTTTGAATCGAAGAAACCTCTGGAATATCCAAGTTTATATGAAATTTTGTCGTTGAAGTTGAAGCCAGATGCATAGTCTCTTCACAATGAGGATCAAAGCTATAACGAAAATATATTAGCAAATCATGTAGTTTTTCATTTCATCTAATAAATTTAACATAATAACAAATTGTACCTCCAAATGTTCTAACGGTCATAGCAGTAAAAATCAAAACAGGAGCAAGTCGAAGCCTCAAAAGTCATCCACATCTATTTGGTTAAAACAACTCTCCCATACAATCACTCTCATCTCATTGCTACTACAAATATTTTAGATTTAGATTTCTCATATCTCGTGCTAACTAAAAAATAATATGACATTGTAAATTGGAATTAGATTTTAGCACTAACTCTATTCTTTTAATCACAATATCCTTTTTTCTAGCATCTCTGTTCTGGTTTGTGATGTGGACTTCTTCAGAATCAATTATAGAGAATCCAATTCCATATACATCTTCAAAGTAAAGATAAAAACCATTTAAAATTAAATTTTGTTCCAAATTTTGCAAACAACAAAGAAATAAAAGGAGAAAGAAAGCAAGAATATTTTATCGTATTAATTTTTGAATTGTACCTACTAAATACTTGTCAGAATTGTATAGTTGATTCATCCTCTCCATTGTAGCAAATTCAAAGTAGTGCCTTGGATATGGACTTGGATCCTCAAGAATTTGTTTTGCTACTGTGTTTTTATTAAACAGAATTGCATATGTTCTTGATACTGCTAAATTCCTCATGAATGGAATCACTACTTCGAACCTAGACAGATGAAATAACATTCCTTCCGTAAACATTGGTCTGAATTTTGTTACTTGCGCAACTGGTATATGAACATGAATAGCATCACCCTGATTCAAAAAATTTGAAATAAAATTTAGTCATAACTCCATATCAAAGATTGTACTGGACAATATTATAAAAAATAAAGAGTCAAATAACTACACCACCAACCTTGTCATCGGTTCCTAGGAAAGCAATTCCAATGAGCTTTTTAGTTGTTGGAATTATATATTCTCAAATCCTTGCAATTCATAACTTTATCATTTGATTCTGTCCTGGAGGTGCCAACTGTGAAATAACTCTCAAACTCATTCTAGAAATGCTGCAGCAAATAAAAAAATTCATTTAAATACCATTTATATTCACAAAACTGAATAAGAGGTTGAGAAACAATAATTTGCAAAAATTTTATCTCAACAAAACATTTACCCAAAAAAGATTTCTCATAGCACAACCTGAAAAGGCATTCAAGAGCTCAAAGTATATTTCTAAACAGAATTTATAATTTCAATATAAACAACATTTACTATTCTATTCGTGGGATTTCCTTCGTCATCCAATGCTAATACTCTTAACCCATCAAGAGAAGTCACTCTTGAAACAGCAACATATAGTTGATCATGACTGAAAACTGGCTTTGGCAAAAATAACCCAACTAAATCTAGAGTTTGACCCTGACTCTTGTTTATAGTCATTGCATAAGAAATCCTAATTGGGAACCGTCTCCTATTTAAAATGAAGGGTAAGTTTTTGTCTTTTATGGTCATCACAATCCTAGGAATAAACACTCTGTGACCTAAGTTATTCCCTTGTAAAGACAGTAGCCTCAATAACAGTCTGATACATGTTGTTGACTATGAGCCTTGTCCCATTTCAAAGTCCTTCTCCCTGACTTATATTTCTAAGTAACATTATGAGAGCTCAAATCTTGATCCTTAGTTTGTGCCTAACAGCACCCGGAAATGATATCTTGTGTAGCAACTCCGGTGGATATAAGGAGTTTGGATCTTCAATGTTCCCACTAACTTGTGAGATTGAATCAGCACTGTAATAGATTCACTCTTCCCCTGTAATTTTGTTAAGAACATAGTCATTTATCTCGTCACCTGTATCGTTATATGGAGTAATTATTGCTCTTTGGGAAAGATATGTAGGGTCTACGTACCTTGAATTCAAGTCTAGGTATATTGGTTTAAAATAGCTTCTACAGGTTCTACGGTCAATGGAATCAAATATCTATCAGGAATTACGATTAACTTTGTATCTGGATTTGAATTTAATTCAATTCCTGAAATAGAACCATCACCAATACTTAAAATCCAATCAGCAAAATTTTTAAGTTCAAGAATTAAATTAGATGACATACCTAGATGCTTCAACTTCATATTTTTCTGTTAGCCTCAAAATTTTACACGACGACCACAAATATAAATTGCAAATAGTTGCATTTAAAATCTCAGACTTAAATCCACTAGGAATTACTAGCAAATTTGGCGAAAATCCTCACCAAAACCAATTGTCTTGCCTCGAAATGGCTTTTCTGAGGCATTGGAGTTTTGATCTATCATTATATCCCTTAAGGTCTTATCTACAGCCTCAACACAGTTCTTGTGTATCATAGGAGCTTCATCCCATGTTATCAAACTTGCTGCTTGCATCAACGCTGCTAATTTAGTCTGTTTGAAAATTCTGCAAGTGGAGGTATCATCAACTTTCAATGGAATCTTAAACCTTGAATGAGCTGTACAGCCTCCGGGCAATAACAGCGAGGCAATTCCTGAAGAAGCTAGGACGAGAACAATTCTTCATGTGCTCCGTATGCCAGCTATCAATGTATTCCACAAATATGTCTTTCCCGTTCCTCCATGGCCATAAACAAAAAATAAACCACCATTGTTACTATCGACAACATCTCTTATCTCTCCATAAATTAAAAATTGTTGAGAATTCATAGTTGAACTCAAAGTCAAGTGAGTTTCATGCAATTGAGAAACATCATGATCTAATTCTTTTCTGATATATCTATTATGAAGATTCTGGTTAACAAAAAAAACAGGAATAGGCAGATTGTGCTCTTGCAAAGAAGATCCATCCTTTTCAAGTAACTCGTGCAAAACAATGAGAACATAATTTTTTAGCTCTCCTTCACTCAATCTGTAATTTCGAAGATCAGTTGAACTTTCTAATCCGTATTTTATATCTTCCACCAACAAGTCCCGGCACCTACTGAAAAAAGGGAGCTTATCTGTTATTCTTGAAAAAGTTAAGAGATAGACAAATAACTTCCTCAACTCAACACCACTTGCTGCATATGAAGACTCCTAAATTGCATCAACCCACTCTCTATCATCACCCAACAGAACCAGTTCCTTGCAAGCATCTTTGAATGCTGGCAAAAGAACTCCGTTAACTGTTCTCAATTTCTTCAAAACTTCGTGGACCCCTAACAACATTTAACAACAAATGTAAAAAATACAATTCTTCAAAACGTGGGTGAACATACATTATCCTTCCAACAGATCTCCCTCCCTTTCGCTGTTTTCATCTCTTTTGTTTTTGAACCCAGGTCCACTGAGTTAGAAAGAAAGCATATAGCAAGCTTTGAGCATCCTGATTAGCATCATTAACTGCCATCCATTGGGTGAACATTGTTTGTTCAACATCATCCCTCTCCAGCACACTTTGAAGCGTTTCTCTATCACAAAAATATACCCTTTGTTCATTCCGCAAGTGAATCAACAATCTCTGAACAGAAGGTTCCCTATGATGAATAATGCCACGTCCTGACCTGGAAGTCGAGCACAGAGAATCGTCGTATTACCTCGAAACACGTGTCGACCAGTCACGCGCTTCAAGACTTCACGAAGCGTCGATACCAAAACAAAAAAGTGAAAACATGAACCGAGTATAAAACTGAAATACTGAAGTTTCTAAATCAGAGTAAAAGCAGAATCATCAAAATCAAACACTATAATAAAAACGCACCAATATTGAACATTGAAAACAAATACCAATAGAGAAAACAACAGTGTAGATGCAAATCGAAAACAAGGAGCGAAAGATATCAAGGAAGAAAGACACTGCCGGTGGGACCCGTCTCGTAGTGAGTAGTACCTCTAACAGCAAGGATCACAGCCTACGCCACCAACTCAATCGTCAAAGGAAATGTTGAACCCTAACTACCCCAAACCAATCTCAAAGATTCCTTCTTGCATTCCTTGCCCTATATAAATTTTCTCCAATAAACTTGCTTCCAAAATCCTCCCAAAACATAACAAAATTAAAATCCATCTTGATTAACCTTAAAATATCAATTTTCTCAAGATGAATTTCTTCTTACCTTGAGTTCGGGTTCCCCTTCAACTGGCTATCAAACTTAATTCCAAAACCATGAAATTGGAGGGTTTGGTGAGGGCTTTAACTTAGATTGCTTGCATGGTGATTTGAGGCTAAAATAATGAGGAAAATTTAGAGAAAGAAAGTCTATGTTAGAGAGAGAGAATATTGACAGAAATTAAACGTGGAAGAGGAGAGGAAAGAGGTGAAGAGTTTTATATTTAAAGAAATGGCATAATTATTAAGTTGCCTCTGCCTTTTGCTAGCTTGTTCAATCGGATCTCAAAACTATTATTTTTTTTATCAATTCAACCCTCACTTCATTTGCTTATTGACTAAATATTAGTTTAAAGTACCAGAATTATTTTTATGGTATTACAAATAGAGAATTCAGAAATACGCCAGCAAGCCTCATGAGGTGCTAAGTAACGACAGTCCGGATATGACTTGACCTCATTCAACGAATCTGATCCAGCTGACTCAAGCACAACATTGGTTCGATCATATCTTTGTTCAAATACTTGAAATGATACTTTACGGTCCTTGTTTTGTAGCAATATTCCACATTTATGTGAGCTTGGTACTTAACACAACGGTCAACATTATGAGGTACAACTGATCTATTGTCAAGTTCTAGTCCATTTAACACAGCAGTAATTCCATTCTATCTTCTTCGATATTTTGGAAAACCTCGCTCATCAACAGAAGTTGAGGACCGAAACTCTTTGGGATATCTCTTTTTACACTTTCCATCAGCCATGCAACTTGCTCTTGGATTAATTAAACCACATGGAGCATGAAACATGTGTGAAAACACAGCTTCATATCCAATGGGATCCAAATCTATGTTTGGAAACTCAGCAGAGATGTACTTATCAATGAAACTTGAAGGGCTTGTAATCTTAGAGTGGTCCAACCATAACAGAATGTGTGCATGGGGTAATCGTCGTTTTTGAAATTCAACAGTGTAAACAGCTAAAAAACAAAAAATTAAAGAATAAAGTTACATTTCAAATACAACAAAAGGGAAAAATGTTCAAAAACTTGTATGTTTGAAAACACAAAAAAAAAAATTCAAAGGAAAAAAACAATGAATTCTTATAAAAAACAAAAACAAAAAGAAAATTAAATTAGAAGAAATGACCTGCATTTGCTTTTCCAAAATGACCTTTCTTTGTCAAGTCATCCATTAACATTCTTAACTTCAACCTGAAAACTCACACAACAATGTCAGGCCTATCATGTGTATTCTGTCCCGGTATCATCTGTAGCACCTCCCCTATCTCTGGCCATCAAGGATTGCAGGTAAAAGTTGTAAACAACGTCGGATAACTATAGAATCTGCAGATTGCTAATGAATCTTGATAATTTTGAAAGAGATAGCAAGACCCTGGCACAAAACTTACTGGCAAAATATCTCTAGTTCCAACTGAATTTCCCAAATAATCACACTCGAAACAGCATCACGCACATTTTGAAGCATATCAAATCTAAAGGCACTCTGATTTTGTCTGATGTATCTCAACCTATCCTCCTCAATTGTAGCAAATACATCAACCACAAATTGCTGAAAAAGACGATAACCCCTTAAAAGTGAATTCGATTCAACACATCTTTGCTGAATTAGATATGCATAGTAGTCTCTCATTGTCAAACATTTTCTGGAAATCGGTTCTCGAATAGGAGATCGAACAAAAGGAATATCTGAATGAAAAACATCCTGTCCATAGGGAAATAACAGTGGATATTGCATGGCCATGTACAAAGAATGCAAATCATTTATTCTCTGAAACTAAGCTCTCGATGCTGAACTACTACATCTCTTCCATCAGAACTCTGTCCTATATCATCAGGCATCAAAGATGCTATTTCCATAGCTGTTGGAGGATTGTACATCTGAGAATCAAACTCCCTAGCTGAAATAAGATTTAATCGAAATTGTCTCTGAGGATGTTGATGTATCATATCCCTTGCATATAGAAAACTATGAACCATTTCATTAAAAGAATCTAACATGTTTCTCAATCCCTCAACTATTCTCTATCAAGATTATGGTCCGAATCTCCTTGTTCAAAAATTCCTAGCCTATGATTCAATTCATCATCGCCATCAAACATATACACCTGAGCAAACATGGGCTGCTGGCCTTCAAGTGGCAACAAAGAACCCATCAAATGATAATTCTGCTTAAAAATCCGAAAAATGAATGGACTGTCGCCACGGTTTATAGAATTATCAACTCTTGCACCCAATGAAGTAAACTGAAAAAAAGAATTATAACTCCAATCTGATCTCTAAACTTAACACATCTTTGATTTCTTGTACTCTTCAACAACTCACGTAAATAATCTGGAGTAGGCCTGGGATCCGGAAGTTTTACCATTCCTTGTTTGCAACAGAGGTGAAAAGTGGGTTGCGAGGTGTTTCTAGAAATAATAGTCCTTTCTTCATACCACATGTAGGCTTTACAAAAAGGGCATTGATGCGTTGGACCTCCAAAATTGAATGACTCAAAACATGTACCTATCAAAATTTTTGATCAAATTATTTTTGATCAGTATCACAAAATCAAAAACATGTATAAAAGTTTAGAACTGAAAAACTGAAACATGATACTTACGCAAATGCAAAGTTTCTTCCCAATGCACAGGAATTTGATTATCTAAAATAGTAACAATCAATAATAAAGACCTAATGAAATATGAAAAACAATCACAAATTAAAAAAATATTGTTGAAGTTCAATTTCAATGGTGAATATAGACGCATTGACCAATGTCAAATGTGCTCGTTTCTCCCTGCTCCAAAACATCTTCACATTCCGATATAACATCTGATTCTTCTGAAACAATACTATCTAAAATAAACAAACTCCCCAAAAAAACATTAAAGTGTCAGACAATGGTTCCATACAGCTAACAATTTTTCAAAAATTTATATTCCAAAATCAAAAACAAAAATTGGCTCACACGCACCTGAGGAATCTCCATGCCCATCTTCAAAAACATCTACACCATCAAATGAATTCAAAGAATTAGACATTAAACAAAACATTCATTCTTATTCTGACAAACAAACAACACAAATCAAAATTACTATTCCAACAATAGTAAATTGTCCATCACACACCTGATGAATTCTCCATTTGAAATCCAGCAACATTTGCAATCTTTGATATATCATGCAATTCACCTAAAATCATAAAATTCAAAATCCAACAACATAAGCAAAATAAAAAATTCAAAGTATAAAATCTTACTTCTATTGTAAAATACATTATATATCTTTAAAATACATAAAAGAATGAAATAAAACATACCCAATCAATCGGAGAAGACAACTCCAATTTCCACATAAATGATAAAAATTCCATTTTAACAATCATATTAACAACAGAAAGTCAAAAACATGCAGTACTTAATCGACAATGTTAGAAATCTCATGAGTGATGCTTCTCTAGGGCTGTGAAGTTTGAAGAGATTTTCATATATTAATTCAATCTCTTTACATCATGATGAACCAAGAAACGTATGACTTATAATTAGCATTGATCATAACAACAGGATTTCAGCTATCAAACCGATTGATCTGATGACCAAACAAAACTCAAATCTTTCTGCAGCATAATGTGAGATTTTCATATATTAATTCAATCTCTTTACACCATGGTGAACCAAGAGACATATGACTTATAATTAGCATTCATCATAACAGCAGGATTTCAGTTATCAAACCAATTGATCTGATGACCAAACAAAACTGAAATCTTTCTGCGGCATAATGTCTATAAATATTCTAAACCTGAAACATTACCTAACAACAAACAAAATCAGAGACAATTGACATGTAAAACAGATCTGCAAACATAAAACAGAGGATTCTAATACATGAACAAATAAATAGAGGAAGAATCTAACCTCTTTCAGTTGAGAATCTGCTGTTATTTCTAAGATTATGTTCTAATCCTGGAGCAGACACTCCTACAATCACAGCACTTGAACCCCCAATCTCAATATTTCGAAAAATAGAAAGTGAATTTGATTCAAAACCCAAAGTTTTAGTTGAAGGGAAACCGAAAACAAAAACAAAGACGTAGCAGAAATAAAATCGGTTCCCAACTAGGATCCTTATGAAGATGAGCCAAGTGGTGATAGAAAGTATACCTTAGGAAGCGAAATCACAAAACGATTAGGATTTCAAAACCACTGTAGCGGAATCCTTCTTGGTTCTCGCCTCTAAGGAGTCCACACGATCAACAAGCAATCAAGATTGAAGCTTGCATCTCTTTCGTGTTGTGCAAGCAAAACGTTAGAGAGTTTTCTTTTCAGAAAGGGTTGATGGCTTAGAATGTGTGTTAGCCTTTATTTCCCTAGGTAAAATAAAACTTATTTATACCTAGGTTAAGATCAATCTGATGGACATGATTAAACTCTTTAATCATGATTATTGGGCCACTAATTTGGACTTAATGGACCAATTATTTAATTGGTCTTTTGGGCATAACCCAACATTCTCCCAATTGTACTAAGACGAATTATCCCATGTCAACCTTTCTATGCTTCATTACCTAGTCGATCTAAGTGTGCGACCGATTAGGTTCTTATAACGTTAGCAGTGACAAGATATCTTAATGCCACAAGCAATGAGCAGTGTCTAGCAACACATCATTGCTACCTAAGTTACAAGAATATCGTGATTCGATATAAACTTCTCTGTGATCAACGTTACCATGTTGTTTAATCCCTTTGTCCTTGATACCTTGATTGAACACAAGTCATGGATTATGTCATACTTGTATAGTTCAATCTTTATATTTCTTGATTCCTGAATGGATTAGTTTCAACAAATGCAATTGATATCTCATATCAATTCATTTGAGCACGGCCATGCATTTCTAATCTCACTCAATCAAGGGGCCCAAGATATCATTCCTGTTATATAGGAGGGACAAATTCTATCTTGATCATGCATATTCCTTTGCATGATTTGTAGCACACCCAATTATAGCCTTTATAGTTCACCCAGTTATGAGTGACGTTTGACTATATTAAAGTATACGACTTATCATGTAGGAATCTATGATGATCTCAAGTCAAAGGATCACATACACCATTGTCACTTTGAGAATCGCTTATGACATTCATGTAACAATCCATGTAGCATTCTCATGTCGGGTCGGTCCAGTACATCTGTTCTCCAACATGTACCCATATGTTGACTTGATATCTCATATCCATGACAACCACTTGTCATCAGTCACTACACATACTAGTCTCAATGTATTATTAACGTCCTAATCCTCAATAATACTTGACTAGGGACTTTTAAGAATAATACTTGTACGGCCGTTCTTTTTTTAGAATCGTTATTTATCACCATGCATATATTAAAAGATTTTTGCCGTAAATTTAAAATAGAGACAGTGCTTTGACGTGTTTATTGGGATTTCTATTTCCTTTTTTAAGGTACAGATTTTTGAAAAAATAATCGACGGAAAAAAAAAAAAGTCAATAAATGCAGCACTTATGGAATTGAGAAATGGGAGGGTGCAATTAACTAAATCTGATTCAAGAAATCTTGTAATTACCAAAAGGTAAGGGGAAAGAAGGAAATAAATGAATATGACATGTGACTTTTTGAGTGATTTGTAAATTGAGAAATGACCAAAAATTTTAGTTATTTAATCCCCTCAAGAATCAAAAGTTAGGACATTTAAGTAATCTGCCAAGTTGGTAAAGACAAAAAAAATTAGTTCTCTATCTCATCATCAATCCTTGATGGGGATCTTTTATTAATTCCACTACTCTATTCAAATCCATTGAGAAATTACCAAAAAGATTACTTATTTAATCCCCTCAAGAATCAAAAGTTAAGACATTTAAGTAATCTGCCAAGTAGGAAAAGACGAAAAAAAATAAGTTATCTTACTCCAAAAGCAAACCTTGGTAGGGATCTTTTAGTAATTCCACTACTTTATTAAAGTCAATTGAGAAATGACCTAAAAGTCTAGTTATTTAATCACCTCAAGAATCAAAAGTTAGGGCATTTAAGTAATCGGTCAAGTGTGAAAAGACGAAAAAAATTAGTTCTCTCGCTCCTCGTTAATCAGAGGTAGGGATCTTTTAGTAATTTCCATATGTTTATTCAAATAATATGTAGTATATATTATTCTAAGGACGTTATTATATTTACATACATTACGTAAACTTCATATGAAATATAATAATGGAATTCGCCATAGAATATGTAATGTAAGCATGATAAATGTTTATAAAACATAATCAATTATTAGGTTTCAAGTAATATACCAATGACACTAAGACCAATCACTAATGTATCTAATACCAAGTGAGCTAGTATGACGATCATGCCTCTGTTGCATCAGAGGCTTCGTCAATGGATCGGCAACATGGTCATCAGTTGGTATTTTGCATACCTTTACATCTCCTCTATCAATAATTTCTCGGATGAGATGGAAACGCCGAAGTATATGTTTGGATCGTTGGTGAGATCTGGGTTCCTTAGCCTGTGCAATAACTCCATTGCTGTCACAAAAGAGCTGTACAAGATCTGTAATGCTAGGTACAACCCCAAGTTCAGAAATGAACTTCTTGGTCCAAACAGCCTCCTTAGCTGCTTCACTAGCTGCTATATACTCGGCCTCTGTTGTAGAATCGGCTACTGTTTCTTGCTTCGAACTCTTCTAGCTTACAACAGCACCATTTAAACAAAACACATATCCAAATTGCGATCGGGAATTATCCTTGTCAGTTTGGAAGCTTGCATCTGTGTAACCTCTCAAAGTGAGCTCTTCCTCACCTCCATATATCAAGAATGTATCCTTAGTTCTTCTCAAGTACTTAAGGATATTCTTGACAGCAATCCAATGACCTTTAGTTGGATTAGGTTGATACCTGCTCGTCATGCTTAAGGCATACAAAACATCAGGGCGAGTACATAACATGGCATACATGATAAATCTAATAGCTGATGCATATGGAATCTAACTCATGCGCTCTTCTCCTTTTGAGTCACAGGACATTCTTTTTTTTTTAAGAGAGTAATGCCATGTGTCATAGGTGTAAATCCTTTCTTAGAGTCTTGCATGCTAAACCGTTTTAGCACCTTGTCTATGTATGTACTCTGACTTAGGCCAAGTAATCTCCTTGATCTATCTCTATAGATCTTAACACCTAGCACATAGTTTGCTTCACCTAAGTCTTTCATAGAGAAACATTTCCATAACCAAGTCTTCACAGGCTTTAAAGTAGAGATGTCATTCCCAATGAAAAGTATGTCATCTACATATTATACCAAGAAAACAATTGTGCTCCCACTAACCTTCTTGTAAACACAACGCTCATCTTCGTTATTAATGAAACCAAAATCTTTGATCGCATCGTTAAAACGAAGATTCCAACTTTGAGAAGCTTGCTTCAATCCATAAATGGATCTTTGTAGCTTACAAACTTTTCCAGCATTTTGTGGAGTGACAAAACCTTCAGGTTGTGTCAAGTACACATCCTCATGAAGATTCCCATTAAGGAAGGCGGTTTTGACATCCATTTGCCAGATTTCATAATCATAAAATGCAGCTATTGCAAGCAAAATCCGAATAGATTTGAACATCGCAACTGGCGAAAAGGTCTCATCATAGTCAACACCATGAATTTGTAGAAAACCTTTAGCAACTAGTCGCCCTTTATAGGTATGTACATTACCATCCATGTCGGTCTTCTTTTTGAAAACCCACTTGCACCCTATGGGCTTTATCCCTTCAGGTGGGTCAACCAAGGGCCATACCTAGTTGGCATACATGGAATCCATTTCAGATTTCATGGCCTCAAGCCATTTCTCAGATTCTGGGCCTGCCATCACTTCTTGGTAGGTTGTGGGCTCATCTTGATTCATGACCGAAACATCACCGTGATCAGTTATGCATAAAGCATACCTTGCACTCGAAAGTAACGATGTGTTCTTACAGACCTACGCAAATGGCTGTGTTTCTTGAGCAGTATCATGTTCCTTAACAACTTCTGGGATTTGCTCCTATTCATATTCCACAATAATTTGTGAACTATGTTCAAGTTCCATTTGAGGTCCAGTGTCTTGTTGTTGTTCTCGAACTTCTTCGAGGTCTATCCTATTCCCATTAGTCTTTCTAGAGATAAATTCTCTTTCTAGAAAGACACTTGTCCGAGTGTCGCAACGTCCGGGTCCGGGAGTGACCGAACCCTACCGCTGAACAACTTAAAAAGGGGAAAGGAGAATCCTACCCCTTCACTGAGTTCTAGGAGTCGCCACTAATCTTTTTTAACCTAGGTGTGATTAGCCACCTATCAGATTATTAAGCCTAATGTTAACCTAAGCTTGGCGAAGGTAACACTAAACCTAATAAACGATCTATTAACCAGAGTCCTAAAGGTTCGGGAGTCGGGTACGCGTGGGGAAGGATTAGCAACCCCACGACGCCCGTCAAAAGACGGCACTGACTAGTTTAGAACTACTGTGGGTTTCTATTATCGGTTGTTTGTATTCCTAAAATTTTTCATGCTCTTAAACTCTTCAATTAATCTTTAAACTTAAGCAAAATAAACAAGCAAAAATGGGTTTTGAATTTTCGAAATAGAAATGTTGGGAACTGTCCCATTTTCTATTTTGTTCTCTTTTTGGGCTCCTCATGATGAGAATTTTCTTTAAAACTTACCATTAAAACAATTATTTTTTTTGAAAACTGTTATTTGTCGGGAACTTTCCCTACTTTTGAAAACTTTGAGAAAAAAGACTCTTTTTGGTTAATTGATTTTTTTGTCTTTCGAAAAAACAAAGAGAACAAATGCAAGCACAAACTCTTTTTAATTTTTGAAAAAGATTTTTTTTTTAATTCTTTCTTTTTTTGGATTTTATTAACAACTAATTCTCTTTTTGTTTTTAATTGACTCAATTACCCTGAATTAAGCCTTTATTACTGATTATCTTTCTCTGATTCTTAACTGACTCAATCACCCTGAATTAAGCCATTTTATTTTCCCTAATCTCTGCTTCTTACTAAACTTAATTACCCTGAATTAAGTTGATTACTGACTCACTTAATTACCCTGAATTAAGTTGATTACCGACTCACTTAATTACCCTGAATTAAGTTACTCATTGAACTACTTAATTACCCTGAATTAAGTTACTTATTAACTCACTTAATTACCCTGAATTAAAGTTGATTACTGACTCACTTAATTACCCTGAATTAAGTTGATTACCAACTTGCGTAATTACCCTGAATTAAGTTGCTTATTACTGATTCACCTTTTCTTCTTAACTCCTTGTCTTAATCTTTTTTTGGATTTTTCTTTAAAGAATAAAAAGAAGACAATCTTCCGACAGGAACTCTTTTTAATTTTTGAAGAAAATAACCTTATTAACTCCTTTTCAATTTCCCTTTTTTTGGATTTTTCTTATCAATTAATTGAAAATTTCTAAGTCTAACCCTAGATGCATGAATGCACATGATGCATGATTTCCGTTTAAAATGCAATTTTTACCAGGTGATTATACGAGAGGCATCATTTGGGCACCTTCCACTTGATTGGTAAGACCCCCAAATAGATGCCTCAAGCCTAGGAAGTTCGGATTAAAATGGACAACTCTATAGACATTTCAACCGATTATTCCATCATCGGAGTCAATTTACTTTGGCCAAATGAGCATGGCATAATCAATGAGGAAACATAAATATTAAAGATAAATATGGATACATATGAAACTTGCTTAATTTCTATGTTCGAATTATTCCAAAAATCTAAATGAATTGAAATTAAAGCTTAAGCAAAACCTTAAGCCCACATACTAATAAAAAGACCAAGCCCAAATATATAAGGCCCAACGAACTAAGAAGCCCAAACGATTTTAAGGCCCCAAAATCCAAAACTTAATTTACTAATTTCAAAAATGCATTTTTTCCTAATTACTTACAAAAAATTACCAAGCACTTTATTCTCAAATTCTAAATTAATCTATTTTAATACATGTATTATATCTATAAAAGGTCATTCCTTTATAATTATTTAGACTAAATAGTATCAATTTAATTAAGAATTAAACCAATAGCCACCTGTTTGAACAAATCTAAACGTAAAGATACTCAATTAAACCGACACAGGGGCCTCAATGAACGCGGAATAGAATCTATGTCTTTATATGAACACTAACATGACCTTTTGGACTTAATTAATCTAAAAATAGGGATTAATATGCATAAGATCTAAACTTGAACAACTAAACCGCTATCAATAACAAGATTTTAGGGACTAAATAGAACGAACACAAAAAATAATGCTTGCATTTAAAATAAAACCCGAAACTAGTTATGACCTATAAATATCAACTTAATCAGAAAATTAGAACACTTACCTAACCCTAAACCTTGTGCCGCCGCCGTCTGAACCGTCGCCGGAGCTCTATTTGCCGATGGAAATTTCCAGATCGGCTTGCCTCGTCGCCCTCTTATCGGATCTGGTGTCGATCTCGCCTAAACCCGCCGTCAAGCACCTCGAACAGCCCTTTGCCGAACTTGCTTGGCGGTGGTCGGATCTCTGAATCCCGCCGCCGGATTGGGCCAAATCTCAGATAGGTTTCTCTCCTTTCTTTTCTCTATGTTTCCACTGAATCCATTGTTGAATCCAGTTTTTAAATTATCAAATCCCTAACTCTCATAAACCCTAGTTCTGACCAAGACCCCTTGTTTTTGCAGTAAAGAAAAGAGAAAGATGCGAAGATGGGAACAAGGAAGGGAAGGCAGGAGACTCCAACGAAAAAAAGAAGAAGAAAGAAACGTAAAAGTGTTATCTTTTTTGGTTTCTGATTACTGAAAAAAAAACTATGGAAAGGAAAATGAGGCATTTTTTTTTGTTTTCTGATTGCTGGAAAGTGAAAACTGCTGGAGAAGAAAAAAGAAAAAAAAAAACTAAGAACTAGGGTTTTTGTTTTTCGGAATATGTGCTTCTATGGAAAAGTGGCTAGGGCTCCTCCTTTGAAAACCGTGTCCCCCTTTTTCTTTTATGAAAGTTTGATATAAATATCCCCTCTGTCTTGAATCTTAGCCGCAGATCCCCAATTTATCTAGCGGCTTAACTCTTTTCCCAATTTGTTTGTTGATTCCCACTTTGCCCAATTTCTCTCTTGTGGATTGTGTCCTGACAATGTGTGTAAATCAGTGTGAGAGACTGAATATACCCTGCTCTTGTCCTTTTGTGAGTCATAATGGGCTTCTCACGTGTCTCTAATTCTTGCAGGTGACACTTCTTGCCAACGAGGATGCCAGCTGGTGCCATGGAGCCAATGCAAAACTGCCAACATGATTTCAAGTTAACATGTTTCCTCTGCAATTCTCTAATCCCAATTGACCCTCTGAAAAGGCTCCAATTTGCAATTTCACATGAATTCATTTTCTTTTCTGCAGGTTCCCTGAAGGTGCCGCCTCAGCATGGTAATCCTCCTTTTCCTTTTAATTTAGCTGCCATTTGCCTTACTTTGTTTGAATTGTAGGCTTGCTGAATTGCTATGCTCTTATGAGTTATCTGCTGAAATTTGCCTTTGGTCCTACCATACTGACTTTATTGCCAATGATTAATCTAATGTGCAATGTTATATGTGCAAACTGACTCCAAGTAATGATGTAAAAATGAATGTTATATGAACTAAAAATGCCTGCTGTTGCGAAAATGCGCTACTGGAAAATTAGTGTGTGCACTCTGTCTTACTAGACTTCTTCTGTTTTAGTCTTTATGCTGCTGCAAAGTGAATCTAAAATTTTTAGAGATGCTTTGAATTTGTATGCAATGTGAAAATGCTTGCTTATACGGATGCATTGCATGTACTGTGTATGCTTTGGATGTATGCGAAAATGATGATATGCTTGAGATGAAATGGATGCTCCATGGCTATTCCTTGGTTGTTAAAAAAAATGAATGCAAAAACTAAATGTGATGCATGCTATTGAATGCAATAAACTTGCAATAAAATTGAGGATGGCACTAACTATGAAATGCTATGCAGTGAAACTAAGGTATATTACATCCTGTCATCTAGCAAGAGGGGACAAGAGGCAATGCTGTATGAGATGATCATGCATGAGTCGATGAAAATATACGGCAAACTGTCAGTGTTAGCGACAAGAACCGAAACTTTTTTTTCGCTTCTTGTTTTGTAGGTCATCTAATCACCATTTCAAGGCTGAGAGAAGCTTTATATCTGCGAGCAAGAAAGAAAGGAACAAGAACAAGGACAGAAGTAAGAAGCAAGGAAATCTTTAAAATGAGAAAAACTATATAAGTAGATGTAACTAAATAAAATGTCTTTCTTTTATGATTTTTTTTTAGTTCCCATTCCAATTTTGTATTTTATAAATTGTGCACTTTTGTTTGTATAGAAGAAACTAATCAGCTTTTTATTATATTGTGATGGGATAAAAGGGAAACGGGCCCTTAACCAATTATGACCGAAAGCAAAGTCCAACAACTAAAGGAAAATCCAAACAAGAAAGTCCGAAGCAAAGGCCTAAAAGTCTAAGATTACCCATAAGTAAATGATTAAAAAAAAGATTTGGCCAAAATTAAGAAATGAGAGCTTTATTGTTGGGATGCTAAAGGATATAATGTAAAATTTACCAATTAAAATGCTTGCTAATTTAGAGAAGAGCTTACTATGTTTATCAACACTCCCAAATGCTAAAATAAAACGGCAATTGACAAAATGCTTCTAATGCAAATTAAGAAAACTTTAATCTAAATGAAAGGATATATAACCAAAAATGGGTGTCTACACCGAGTAACAAATACTTTGTTCTCGGTTGAATTATAGAAATAGTATCCTTTAGTTTGTTTAGGATACCCAACAAACAAACACTTTTCAGATTTGGGTTCAAGCTTATCTAATGTTTGGCATTTTAGATAAGCCCCACATCCCCAAATCTTCATAAAAGATATATTGGGGCGTTTCACAGTGCACATCTCATATGGTGTCTTTTGAACCGACTTTGATTGAACACGGTTCAGTGTGAAAGCAGCAATTTCTAATGCATGTCCCCAAAAGGAAACTGGAAGATTTGCATGACTCATCATTGATCGAACCATGTCTAACAAAGTTCGATTCCTCATTTCCGCAACTCCATTCCTTTGTGGTGTGGCAGGAGGAGTGAGTTATGAGACTATCCCACACTCCTTCAGACAGTCAAGAAATTCTTGACTTAAATATTCTTCACCTCGATCAGATCAAAGTGTCTTGATACTTTTGCCAAGTTGGTTTTGTACTTCATTCTTAAATTCCTTGAACTTTTCAAAGGCTTCAGATTTGTGTTTCATAAGATACACATATCCATATCTACTGAAGTCATCAGTAAACGTAATGAAATACTGGTAACCCCCTCTAGTTTGTCTGTTTGAATGTCCACAAACATCAGTATGTATGAGGCCCAATAAATCACTAGCTGTCACCATGTTTTGTGAAAGGAGCTTTGGTCATCTTACCCAATAAACAAGGTTCGCATATCTCATATTGTTTAAAATATCCATCTTTATGGAGTCTGGATATGCGTTTCTCATTTATATGGCCCAAGCGACAATGCCAGAGGTAAGTTGGATTAGAATCATTAGATTTAGTCCTTTTGGCATTTATGTTAAAGATGGACATATCTAGATCTAGAACATAAAGACCATTAATTAAATGTGCACAACCATAATAAATATCATTGAAATAAATAGAACAACATTTGTTCTTTATTACAAATGAAAAACCCAGCTTGTCCAAACAAGCAATAGAAATATGTTTCTAGTAATGGAAGGCACATAAAAACAATCCTCAAGTTCTAGTTCAAGCCCAGTGGGCAAAGATAAAACATATGTCCCTACAGTTTTAGCAGCAACTCTTGCTCCATTTTCAACTCGTAGGTCCACATCACCCTTAGCCAATGTTCTACTCCTTTTGAGTCCCTGCATATTTACACAAATGTGAGAACCACATCCAGTATCTAATACCCATGATGTAGAAATAGATAAATTGACTTCCATAACATAAATACGAGACTTCGCTTCTTTTTCTTCTTCAACTCTTCCAAGTAAACCTTGCAGTTCCTTTTTCCAATGGCCAGTCTCACCGCAATGGAAACAACTCCCTTTTTTTGTCACGCCACCCTTAGGCTTGAGTGCAGCAACAATTTGCTTGGACTTGCCAGCAGCTTTGTTATCGTTAACCTTTGGTTTGAATTTGCTTTTGGCCTTTTTCTTGCCCTTTTTAACCATCAGAATGGTATTGGGCTTGGCCTTTTTCATGTTTGCTTCAGCAGTTCTCAACATGTTAAGCAATTCAGGCAATGGCTTGTCAATTTCATTCATGTTGTAATTCATGATGAATTGGCTGTAACTCTCAGGCAACGATTGCAGAATTACACCAGTGGCCAACTCTTGGCCCAAAGGGAATCCTAATCTCTCAAGGCTTTCAACATAGCCTATCATCTTGAGAACATGTGTTCCCACGGAATTCCCCTCAGCCATTTTGCATCCAAACAGGGCTTTAGGGACATCAAATCTCTCTTACCTAGCTTGCCCTTGATAAAGATGTTTGAGATGCTCGATCATATCAAAAGCATCCATCTCCTCATGATGCTTCTAAAGATCAGGAGTCATGGCGGCAAGCATAAGGCAAGCGACATCCAAAGTGTCATCTTGATGCTTCTTATAAGCAACCCTTTCAGCCCTTGGGGCACTAGCAAGTGGTTCCTCAGAAAGGGGTTCTTCAAGGACATACAGTTTCCTTTCTTGTTTGAGGACTATCCTAAAATTTCTGTACCAATCCAGGAAATTTAACCCGTGTGTTGGACGTGTTTATTGCCATATAGTAATCTACAACAAAATATGCAAATAAATATCACGCTTTATATTCATTTAATTTAATATGGCGATTTAAATCAAATGACTAATTCCCACTATTTTTTACTCGAATTAATAACCCTCACTATTAATTCGGATAATTCTACCATAGAATTTTGATTTCTGATCTTGTCGCAACGTCCGGGTCCGGGGGGTCCGAACCCTACCGTTAAACGACTTTAGAGGGAAAAACTACTACTATCTAGCCCGGCCTAAAGGAGTCGCCACTAATCTTTTTTTTTTTTTTTTTGCCTAGGTGTGATTAGCCACCTACTGATTATTAGACCTAATGGACCATGCTTGTTGACGGACACACTAAGTCTAATACTACGGTCTACGAACCAAAATCTAAGTTCGGGAGTCGGTTACGTGTGGGGAAGGATTAGCACCCCCACAACGCCCGTCAATATGACGGTACTGAAAGTCTAACACTAATCCGAGAAATTCTTAAGTTGGTTGCTTTAATTCCTAAATGCTTAATCTTGATCTTCATTATTAAAGGAAACTGTTATAAAAGGAAAAGAAAAAAACATTCTTTTAAAATAAGTTTGAATATCGAGATTTTTGAGGAATATAATCGAACGACCATCGATTAATTCCGCTTTTAATTCTCTTTATCTATTTGTTCTCTTGTTGATCATTTTCTCTTCAAAAAGGAACTTTTGAAAATGCTGTGTAAAAATCTTTTTACCATTTTTTTTTATTTTCAAAACTTGTCCAATTTTATTAATTTCCAAAATCTTCTTTTGAATTTGTTAAAAAAACTTTTGTTTTCCAAAATCTTCTTTTGGAATTACTTAAGAGAAAACCTTTGTTTTTCCGAAATCTTCTTTTGGAATTACTTACATTGAAAATATTCTATTTGAAAATTCATACCTTGAAGACTCTTTAATTTACTTTTCTTAATTTTTTTAAAAAAAATCTAAATAAGAGAACATAGTAAAACATTTTTTTGAAAACACATTTAATCATTTCTTTTAATTTCTTCTGATTTTTCTTTTTATGGAATTTTCTGAATTTCTAAAGAATTAGTCCAATTAAGCCTATCTTTTAATTACTGATTTAATTAGTGGGTCAGCCTAAGATGATGCAGATGATGCATGGACCATCAGTTTTAGAGGGGTGTGGACATTTTATCAGAGCCGCTCCATAAAGCGCGGCCCAGCATTTCGACGCGATTTATGAAACAGTCCCGCCCTAAAGAGTCCCTTTCTGGGGGAGTCTCATTTTTGGAATAAATGTTCAATCCCTTGTTATTAAACTCAAATGACATTTGACAATGCAGTATAATTGATTATGAAGTAAACAAGTGTTCAACCGGGGCCACTCCATAAAGCACGACCCGACATTCCGACGCGATTTATGAAGCGGTCTCGACCTAGAGAGTCCCTTTCTGGGGAGTCTCATCTTCGGATATAAACACGAGTTCACTGAACAGTTATTAACAGATATTTAATGATACATGAGTGCGAAAATGAAATTACTAATTAATTACGAAAATTCTGATTAATTACTAACTATAACTTAGTTTAAGATAATTCAATTTCTAAATGTTTCCAAGCTAATTAAATTACTAAATAAATCTCTAAATTACTTTATCCCAAATTTCTAAACTAAGGCCAAATTTTAAAGTTACTAATAATAATTACTTATAGCTATTTATTAAAAGCTAATTTAATTTAAAATAATTATCAAATTTAACTATAAAACAAACTTTAAAACTAAATTAAAATTGACCCAACCAACAACATAACTCAACCCAATGCCTAAAGCCCCAATTCAGATATTTACCCAATTGAAGAATGGGCTGGACAGGTATGTAGTTCTAGTCTTGGACCATTGGGTCGGGTCCTAGGGTTTAGTATTAGTAGGAAAACCCTAGCTCTCTTTTAAACCCTTTCTTCCTCCCTCAACTGCGTCGCTTTCCCCTTGGAAGCCGGAAATCATCTCCACTGCTCGGACCACCACGGGCCGTCGTGCCGGAGCCGCTAATCATGGCTAATCGAAGCCGAAATCTCCAGAAATCACCTTTTGACCTCCTAAATGTCGACTCCAAGCTTATTTTTCAAGAACCAAGCCTCTAACTATGTAAATCGTGCCTAGGCCGAAACCAATCCATCAACACCGATCACCAGACTCCACCGTTGGATGGCCATCAATCTTAGGTATGTTTCTGAACTCTTTCCTTTCCATCTAACCACCATTCAACTTTTGAACCTAAGCCTCCCAAACCACAAAAAGCTCCTTCCGAGCCCCCCTCCCCCCCCCCCCAAAAATCTCAAAGTCCCGACGGCAGACTCCCGCTTAATCGAACCCTCTCTTCCTCTCCTTTGAAAACTCAGCTTGATTTGATAGATTTCAACCTAGAATAGAAACCCCAAGTTTATTCCTAAATTCTACGACTCTTTTCCTATTCTGTTGTGATTTTTCTGCCCCTTTTTGTCTAAAAACTTCCCTTGAACCCTCAAGCTTTTTTTTTTTATTTCTGTCAAAAAAATGACTCTGAACCCTAGTTCTCCTTAATAGCTGCCTCTTCCAAAAACTAAACTTTCTCCTCCCCCCTTTTCTCCAAACCGTCCTCTCTATTTATTGAGCTCCTTTTTTCCATCTTGTCTCCTTCTGCAGGTGTCCTTGGAGGAGAGAGAAACCGTGTAAAGGACCACACTAGTGATACGGTTATGCCCTTTCTCACCCTATTTTGGCCGGTTTGCTTTGCTGTTTTTGTCTTACTAAAATTCTCTCTCTGCAGGTGACATTTGCTGCTCACGTGTGGGGAAAAGGGTGAGCTGGCAATTCAGACAAAATTTGAGCTTGCCTCATTTTTCTCCAAAAGCTGGTATGGCTAAGTTCCTGCTCTCTTGATTTTCTATAAAATGGGTTTCTCTTGATTATGAATGAGGATTCGACTTGCCAACTGTGATTTCTCAACTGGCGAATTGTTTTCACTGCATTTTTATTTTGTGCTTGGTGAAATAAAACTATGCATACTGCCTAAATGAGATGAAATGTGATGCTCTGTTTTTTTCCTTTTCCTTTTTTGGAATGTTATTTATGCTGCTAAATGGGGAATATGCATGCTGAAGTGATTCCACTATTGTGCAATGAGTGCTGTTTGAATGGTGAAAAGCCATAAAATGCCAAATGGAACAATGATGAAGCAATGAGCATACTTGTGTAATGAATATGTCGAAAACAAAACTGAGTTACCCTAACTGTGCAGGATGCTTGATGAGAAATGCTTGTTAATCTGTGCTTGTAATTGTCAAATGCAGTGTTTGTCTTGCTCTTAAATCACTGCGTTTCTTATATTGCAACCTGCCTTGAACCTTGATACCTCTAGTTGATTTTAATGCCACTGTCTATGTGCTATTGATGATGAAAATGCTTCTACTAGAATGCCTTAGAATGACTTTATGAAACTAATTTGGGATGCAAAAGACTGAAACTAAATGATAAGTGATTACGTGCAAGTGCCTAAGACTATTGACAATGGAAATGTTTGCTGAAATGGAGGGCAATTGATTATGTGTCATTCTGCTGAAATGAGTGGTGAATGAATTAATGACAATGTGATGGTACCTAAGATGCTTGTTATTGAACTAAATGTGTATGCTGAATTTGCCATGAAAGTGTGCACATGCATGCCCTGTTTTTTTTGTGTTTTTTCTTTGGTTGACATGAAATGCAGTGTATGTTTACTAGTCCTGAAATTACAACGGTGAACTAAAAGAACTAATGCTGAAATTTAGTATGTGCTTTGCTGCCATGTGTATTGCTGAAATGTATACTCAGGCCACTAAAAAATGCTGAAATGCAATGTGCTCTACTTGCTACAAAATGATAGTGATTTATGCTAGCTACCATAAAAACGTGCTGTGTATGTGAGGGAAAAACTAGCCCTTCACATGTTTAATGGCTATGCAAGGCCTGTTATGCTTGTAATGTGTTCTGACTATGGAATGCCTTTGCAAATTTATGAATGAAATTCCTACAAACTGAATTATGCTTGTGGAAATGAAATATGCTCATTAAAAATGTAAAATGCTAACTAAAATGCCAAATACTAGTTAATAAGTGGAATGCTAAGAATTGATGAACTTTGTACAATGTATGTTGCCAAGTGAATGTTCTATTTGCAATGCTATGAAATTAATAATGCAGTGAGCAAACACTATGGAAGCGTGGCCATTTCGAGTGCACGAGCGGTTGACAATGCTGCAAACAGAAGGGCGCTCGAGACTACATTTGACAAGGTACTGATTGAATTCCAAATAGCCAAGACGGTAGAGGAAAGGGTGGTTTAACGGGTGGATACATTCCAAATTGTGTCATCAAGAGAAGAGACCTGACTTTGAAAAAAAATAGGAGAGCAAAGAGTGAGGGGCGGGTCATGTGACCCAAAGTCCCAACTTATGTAATGTAATGTTTTGTTTTGTAAATAGAAATAAGAGAAAGGATTAAACTTTTGGTATTTTTGAATTTTGTGATGTAAGCAAGTAAATGAGAAATAAAACTAATTTTTGTGGTTTTTCATTTTCCATTTTTTGTGTCTTTTTCAAGTAAAAAAAATGCAACTAATTACTTCTAGGATTTTGTAATGGGATAAAAGGGAAATGGGCCTTGACCAATTATAACCCAAAAAAAATCCAAAAAGCAGAAGAAAAACATAAGCGAGAAAGCCCAAAGCAAAGACCCAAAAGTAAAGAGCAAAAAAGAACTAACCATCACTAATGCAAATTAATGGAATATATGATGTGATATGACTAATGCAAATTAATGGAATATATGATGTGATATGCTAACGCGAAATTAAAATGACTAATAAACTAAAATGCCAAAGAAAATTACTAAATTCTCCTAATGTGACCATTGTAACAGATTAATCAAAATTAAAGGATATAGGACAAAAAATGGGTGTCTACAGATCTCACCAATTTTAACTTGATAAAATTATTGATCCTATCCATTACCAATAAGCATGCATCCCATTTAATCATGAATCTAATACATATATAAATGCAAGAAACAAACGTGACATGGTTATAGCCCAATCTACATCGATTCTCTTAAGCGAAAAGAGAATCGACAATGATCAATTTAGCGGTTATCTAGCTTCTTCAAGCTCCTCCTTGGTCACCCATGCATGAACCCCATGTCATTGCTTTCTCGCTTGAACAAGCCTTAAATTTAAACTAATAATATACTTTACATATAGCAGAAACCTCAATTTACATTCGAGGGGAGTAAGGTGAGAAGAGAATGTACAATGAGAGTTATATATAGAGAAAAGCACGACATGCAGGCCGTTTTTTTTTTAATTATAACCCTTGTAAAACCTACGGTCATGGGGCTATAACCATGCACCATGCTCAAACAACATAACTGTCGAAACATCCGGACCCGGGGTGCTGAACCCTACCGTTAAACGACTTGAGAAAGGAGTCGCCACTAATCAAATTCTCGGTGTGATTAGTCACCTAATTAACCTAACCGGTCTAATAGGGTCCAAAGCCTGGCGTGGGGCCCACTAAACCTATAGGTCCGGTCAATGTCACCTAAGTCTAGGTTCGGGAGTCGGTTACGTGTGGGGAAGGATTAGCACCCCCACAACACCCGTCAAACGACGGTACCTCTAGTCTAACCTAAGTCTAACGGGTTTAAGGTTGCATTTATCTTAATTGTTATTAGAAAGGGTTATAAAAGAAAAAGAAAATCATTTTTTAAACACATGTTGAGAATTCGAAGAATGTGATCGAACGATCATCGATCAATTCTGTTTTCGATTCTATTTCACTGTCTGTTCTCTTGTTGATCTTTTTCTCTTCAAAAAAGAAATTTTGAAAATGCTGTGATAAAACCTTTTATTTTTTTTGTTCTTAAAATCTTTTATTTTTCTTTAAAAACTTCCATTAGTCTTGCTAAAAATGATGAGAAAATCTTCTTTTCTTATCTTTTGGAAAACTTTTTCCATCTTTTATTGATCTTCTAATCCTGAAACTAAGTCTGATTTGAATTTGAAAACTTCTGTTTAGATCTTAAAAGCTCTTGATTACCAATTTTAATTAATTTTGAAAACTGACTAAGAGAACAATTGTTTTTGAAAAGTACATTTTAAGGAAAATAATCTTTTTGTATTTTCTTAACTCGATTAATCCTAGAAAGAAAGGAAAGAATGAGTGCAAATGATGCATGAATTGATTGATTTTAGTTTATCAGTAAATAGCAGTATACTTGAAATTAACCCAAGACCCTTCCCACACATTATGGGGGTATCTCGGGGATAATCCAATCTCGAAGCGGGGACCAAGAATTCGTACCCGAGTACATTTACTTAGGACCCACCCGTCATCGTAATAGACAACTGTTTACTGACTTGTAAATTAGCTAACTCACATGAATGACAATTAAGATGCATGAAAGATCGATTTTAATTTTGTGCATTAACACGAGTCTACCCAAAATCAATTTCATAAACTCTTCCCACGCACTATGGGGGTATTTATGGAAGAGCATATGACATATATGACATGGATGCATATGAACATAATTATTCAATCTCAATTGATTCTAAACCCCAACATGAAACTTAAAGTCGGGGGTCCACATTAATATCTAATGACCAAGGTCCAAATGCAATTGTCATATCCCAAAGCCCAAGTCACATATAAAGCCCAATAGGAGTGAAACTAAAGTCATAGAAAAGGGCCAGCAGAAATATCAAATTCTAACATAAAATGACAAAGTCCAAATAATAACTCAAGGCCCAAACAGAAGGTAACTCTATCTTGAAAAGACAAAGGCCCAACCCAACAAGATTGTAAAACCCCAACAACCCAATAAATAATAAAAGATAAGACCCATAACACCAACATAGCCCAATATAACTACTTCTAGAAAAATCCACCAAAGACCGAAATACGAATCTACTTCAATTTCACGTTTCAAAAAAAATAAAATAAATAAATAAATAAAATCTTATTAGTTTCCCTGGCCAACTTGACTATTCAATAAAGGCTTCTTTCTTTTTCAATTACTAATAAACATAACATGGATTACTAATATTTGTCTCTAAATTATTCTAAAACAGATTTACCAAAATTTTCTATTTTTTATTTCCTATTCTAATGGCCAAATCTTAAGCTCTGGCCCTTCCTAAGTTGATGATCTGATTTCATTATCAAAATTGCTAATCTGGACTTGACTTCTTCTATCTAGATGCCCAATTTTATTATCAATTTATCTCACATTCAAGCTTCTTAGACTAAAGGCTCATTTATTTATTTATATATATTTTTTATATTACCAAAGTCTTATCAAAGTTTAGACCTTTAAATCTAAGAATACAATTTTGTTCCTAAAAGACTATCAAGGTTCAATCTTTTACCCTGAAGATGTTGTATTTAAAGGAAATTGGTAATCCAATCATGAAATCAAGGGCCAAAAAGAGCTAAGATGAAATCATATGACCATAAATGAGCAAATTAACCAAGGCTTATTTGAAATAAAGTAAGTCAGAAATTTGTATGCAAATGTGTTAGCAATCATTGAATAACGCAAATCCCATATATTTCCTAAGAAACGAAAAGCCCATACATACATACATATATATATATATATTATATAGTCAAAGATAATAACGGTGATTAAATGAAAAGTTCAGAAAAGCTACCTCCTTTTATCACAAAACCCTAACCTTGGCCCTCAACCCGTCACAACTTAAGCAAGCCGCCCTTTTTTCACTTTTTGTTTCTCCTTCACGAACCAGTGATCTTCTCCTCTCTGAACCAGTCTAGACGAAGCCCTAAATCACTTAAAGCAAGCCCCTTTTTCATGGATATTTGAAACCCATTCCTTGAACACCA
Source organism: Corchorus capsularis (assembly GCA_001974805.1). Classification (NCBI taxonomy): domain Eukaryota; kingdom Viridiplantae; phylum Streptophyta; class Magnoliopsida; order Malvales; family Malvaceae; genus Corchorus; species Corchorus capsularis. The sequence goes on from AWWV01015052.1 coordinate 43,570, forward strand.
CTAACCCGATGAAGCTTATACTACCTATAGACACCCATTTTTGTTCGATATCCTTTAATTTAAATCAATTTATTTCTTAAGGTCATCCAGGGGCATTTTGGTCATTTTCACATCATAGGGTCATTTTGGTCATTTTTACATTCAGGGGTATTTTGGTCATTTTTGCATTAAAGGGGCATTTTGGTCATTTTTAGTCCATTTTAATTTAGGTTAGCTAATTTATTACCCATTCGTCTAAATTGCATTTGAAAAAACCCAAAAAAAAATCTTAATGTGCATATTTGACATTTCTACATATTTTATGGCTTAGTTTCATTTAGTAATTTAGCATTGTTGCATTTTAATCCTTTATTTTAAATTAATTTTTTTTGCAAATATGGGGGCATTTGAGTCAATTCTTGAATATAAGAAAATTTAGGTAATTTAGTTCACATGTCATTAGGTTCATAATTCTAAAAATACAAAAAGATATATAAATTTGAAAATCATAAACAGAGTTGCATTGCATTTTCATTTGGTAATAAATATAGAACATATGCCATGGTCCCTTTACATTGTTATTCTTACAAAGATACAAAAGAAAATAAAAAAAATAGAAATTGGAAAAAATAAAAAAATGGAATAAACCCAACGGGTAAAGTTCACATGTTCCCATTCCTTGGCTTTTCCTTAAATTCTAAGTCTCGTTTTTAGTTTGCTTTTCCCTTTTGACCTAGGCCTGCAAATAAGGAAAGAAGAGTTCAGTTTATGGGTTGAAAAGCCAGTGGCTATGTGTTGCATAAATTAAAGCCATCACGCCGCACATTGCCTTCAATTGCAGTTAATGGTAAGTCCAAGCAATTCAGCACAAACAGGGCAAGAAACAAATCATCAAGGCATGGAGACAATGATGGAACAATTTCTTTCCAAGTAGCTTGAATTCAGTTGGGGCATTCGAAGTTCAACTTAAGTTCAACAATTTCTTTCCAAGTAGCTTGAATTCAGTTAGCAGATTTGAATTCAAGCAGATCATGAAATAGAGTCAAATCACAGGCATTTATAAGCATAATCATGATGTTTTAAATTCCTCTGCAAATTCTACGGAAAGCAATTCGAAGAAGGCAACAAAGAAGGCCATTTGCAAAAGGGAAACAGTGCAAGAAAAGAATAATAGCAGAGTCCACTAGTGCATCTAATCAAGCATGGCAAGATTTTGAACTGGATGGATGTAATACAGAGAATGGCAGCAATACAAATGAATTCAGCAATACATTACACATTGTCATAATCAAAACAGCAGACATAAGCAGTGTAAGCTTTTTCCTCTTGCATATTATGATCATTAAATCAATGATCAAGCAAATGTTCATAAGCAAACAAGTGCAATGGCAAACTCAAAGCAGCAGACAAACATTTCATCTCAAGAGTCGGCATTTAATCATCCCAAGCAGTGAAATCTAAAATTTCAATGTGTAATGTATCATCTCAAAGAGTTACAGAGGGGAAAAGAAAATTTACCAAGAGAGAGGGTCACCTTCCTTCACCAGCTCAAAGTTGACAATTCAGCACCTCCTTCCTTATCCCTTAATTACTACCTGTGAACATAGAGATAAGCATATCAGAATTTCAACAGAAATGAACCGAATTTCAGAGACAAATTATCACGAGTTAAAAGGGAATTACCCATGGTGGTTAACCCGGATTTTTCCTCAAGTTATTCCTCACAGAGATTCCCTCGGGTTCATTGAAAGTTAGCTACACAAGAGCCAAAGTTTGTTAGCTAAAAGGGGAATGGAAAATTGAGAAGAGAAGAACGGATAAAACACAGCTGGCCGAAGGTGGTTGGAGGAGATTCTTATCTTCAATTGGAAAATGGAATTCACAACCTCTCTGGAGGGATCCTCTCTCTCCACTCTCTCACTCTTCAATCTCTCTGGGAATACACATAGAAAATTGGCCTCTCTCACTCTCTGACCCTTCTCTCTTCCATACACAAAAGTAGACTATCATCTCTTCTGGGAAGACAGACCGAATTGAAAAATCATCATCTCTTCACTGAAAAAAAATCCTTTGAGGCTTCTTTCTCTCCATCAAAATCTTATTTTTCTCTCTAAGTCGAAGCTAGGGTTCTTTTAAAAATCGAATTGGGGCTTTGTTGATTAAAGGAGGGAACTTACCTGAAATTGCACCAAGGAGTTGATAGAGGGGAAAGGACGGAGTAAAACCCCGGAGTTCGAGGTTGATTCGATGGAGGGTCACTGTAATCCGAACATCTAAGGCCATTTCGAAGATTCTAGTTTATGGAGGACCGTACCAGGCTTTTGAAGAAGAGTTTCGAGTGAAAGAAGCCATGGGAGTGCTGCGCGGGTGAGATGCAGAGTCATGGCATTTAGGGTTTTCAGTAGAGAAGAAAAGGCGAATCGAGGAAGAAGAAGTGAGGAAAAGAGGAAGAAGCTCGATAAAAGGAGAGATCTTGACTCTTGAGCCTGAACGACGTCATTCTAGGTATGTGTATTCATTGTTTTAGCTTTTAAATTTCTGGTTTGTTTCGATTCAACCCTTTTCTCGTTGATTCAAGCTTTAATTTCTTCTGCGGATTTCCAATTTGGTGCTTCCGGTTATTATTTTAGTCAATTTAGGGTTTGTTTATTTGTTTATTCAATTTTGCTTTTAATTTAATGATGGATAAAATATATGTTGGTTAATTCATATATGTTTGTGATGTTACGATATTGGTTTGATGATTAAAGTAATGATCTTGTTGAAAGCTTAGAATTTAATAAAAAGGTGTTGTCTTTGTTAGTAAAAGATAATGGATTGGGTCAATGTTCATCATTTTTGCTTTAATGGTTTATTTTGTGAAAAAATTATGTCAAAAAATTTTAAGATGTTGATTTCCTTGTTAAAGGTGTGTTTTTATTTGTTATAGCATGATTAATTGGAATATGATAATGCATTTTCTTGGAATTTAATTTAAACTAAAAAAAATCAAGTCTTTAGTATAAAGTTTTAATTTTTAAACTATAGTTGATTCAAAAATGGATTCCTGATTACTTTTTGAGTTGATCTTAATTATAAAAATGAGATTTTGGATTTAAAGCTTGAATTTTTAAATTAAAATTAGCTCGATAATTGATTTTTACGTCATTATGGGCTAATCTTAATTTGGAAAACCTAAGTTTTGAATTAAAATGTCAAATTTTTTTGATTAAGAATTAACTCAAGGAGGGATTGGTGAATCCATTTGAATTGATCTTAGTTTAAGAATCAAAACTTAAATTTAAAGGCTTAATTCTTTTAGGTTGAGTTAAAACAAGGAAATAGTTCTAGTTTTAATAGCTTGTTTTTAGGTTCATAAGATGATTGTGCAATTGAGTCCCTGATTTGCTTTATTCATGTTTGATGATTCCTGAACTTTATTGATTGTGTTCTTTAGTGTGCAGAAAGGTCCCCAGTGCGTCCATTTTGGCCCTTAAACTTTTGTTTTCCCTTTGTTTTAAGTTATTCAATATTTAAGTTATCAGCCCAATTAAGCCCCTTGAAATTTATAATAAGTTAATAATTAGTAAAGTAGAGGTCAATCATATGCATTCGTGTCGTACATGTTATATGTCACCTTGCTACATTCAAAGTGCATTAACATTCGTCTTTTGCCGAGATGAAGGACCTTTCGGATAAATGTACTCGGGTACGAATTTCTAGGAGATCCTTCTAGACCGGTTCATTCCATAAATACCCCCATAATGCGTGGGAAGGATTTATGGAGTTGACTTTGGGTAGACATGTGTTAATGCATGCAAGTAAAATCAATCTTTCATGCACTTTAATTGTCATTCATGAGAGTTAGCTAAGTAAGAATCAGTAAACAGTAGTTGTTTTACAATGACGGGTGGGCCCCAAATAAATGTACTCGGGTACGAATTTTTGGTCCTCGCTCCGAGATTGAATTATTCCCGAAATACCCCCATAATGCGTGGGAAGGGTCTCGGGTCAATTTCAAGTACACTGATGTTTACTGATTAAAATAAAATTCACTAATTCATGCATCATTCGTATTCATTCATCCGAAAATAAGATAAAAGCAACCGTTTTTATTTAGACCCACTAGATCTTAGTTTAGATTAGAGGTACTGTCATTTGACAGGCATTTGGGGGTGCTGATCCTTCCACAAATGTAACAGACTCCCGAACCTAGATTTAGGTTGGAAGACCGGACTTTAAGTTTAGTGGGTCCAATGCCGAGCTTTGGATTTAACAAGGCTTAGGAGATCATTAGGTGGCTAATCACACCTTAGAAAAAAAGATTAGTGGCGACTCCTCTTTTTCCAAAGTCGTTTCGGCAGGGTTCCCCGGACCCGAACGTTTCGACACTACCCGAAAGATTTTGATGTAACAATCAAAAGATCTGAACCTAAAAAGAAAATCCCAATACCCTGTTGAGAAGTGATGGAACAGGGATCGCGGAAGACTCGATAATGGGAGATCTAGACTCAAGAATCTCAGGAAAGGTACACACTTTCATGCACTTCTTTCATTTTTTTTTTGAAACCTTTCTATGAACCCTAGGTTTTGCTCCTAAAATCCTAGCACAGAGAACCCCTTTTTTCGAAATTTGTGCCTCCTCCCCCTTGCCTCCGTCTCAAAATGTAGTTTATAAAGCCCCTTTAATCCCCTATTGTCACCGTTGATTTTGTTGTTCATCTAAGGGTCTCAAACATTTGGCTCCATTGAACCTATTTACCCTCGTCTCTGCTATTTCAGGTTATTCCTCAGGTATATGGTGAATCAGCATGGCAAATAGGTATATTTTCCCCTTTTGTCTGCTTATTCATGTACGATTTCAGCTTCTCCCATTTCATTTGGCTGTTCACGTGAATATTCAACTTTGGCTGGGCTTGTTAAGGTTGCTGACGTGAGCTTTTTTTGTCTGCGAGATGCTGATGTGGTCCAGGCAATCCAATTGGAAGATGCCAAGTTGGCAGGTACCCGACATATATCCTATTAAAACTCTACCTCAGCTTTTGAAGTCAAAGAATATCACACACTCTGATGTGGTGGCTAAAAAGGGGTCCTTTCTTTGCTCCTCGTAAGCCAATGAGGCTTTCGCAAGTAAGCAGGGGTAGTTCTCTTTCTTCTCTATGCCTTATTTGCTTGTCAATGATTCATTTCTTTTCTCAGAGAAGTGATGTGGCTAATCCACGCTCTGAACATGCCACCCTGTTTCGCCTTAGGCTTCTGTTCATGGTCTTCGATAGGTGCAAACGGATATGTTGTAGTGTTAAGTGATAATACATGGCTGCAATGCTTTTTTTCTTTCTACTTTGAAATGGATTGAGCGGATGCTGTAGAAATAACCAACTATCCAAAAACAACTCTTTGCCTAGGTTCCATCTTGCTTGTTTCTTATGAATTGGCTGCTGCCTTGTTTTGGTCTTGACGTTGTACTGCACTTATTGTTGCATGATGCTTTGCTCTTGTGTGAAATCTTGCCTTGTTTTATTCTACCCTTTGAATGCGATCTCAATTCTTCTTGTTTGTAAAATCACCAGGCTGACATGTCTTGTTTGGGGCCCTTTGCAGCACTTGACTTTGGGGAACCATTTTGCCACTCTCAAATTACCAACCATCTTTTGTCCCCTTTTGTTCTTCTAATTTGCAGGTTGTTCACGTAGCAGTAACTACCAAGTTGTTTTAGCAATGCAGATTAATTTAGCACAATTGGAAACCTTTCTTTCTCAATAGCTCAGTGGATCAAAGATTTGGCCAGGGGACAAACACGTTCGCTAAGAACCAATAGTGGGAGGAAAGAAATTCTTCTTTCGTTATTTTTTGTAAAGTGAAAATGTAAATGACTGTTTTTTTTATATATTTCTAGTATACCATATGAAATGTAAAAACTATAGTAATTAGAAAAAGAAAATGAAATGCAAACTCTCTCTTTTTTTTTTTACTTATGCAATGGAGTAGTCCAATTAATTTAATATGTGAACCAAATTGGAATTGCAAGATGACTTCCTATTAAAATGAATGGCTAAAGCGCTAGGATCAAAGTACTTTAAACTAGGGGATATGCAAGGATAATATGGAAAATATTTTTGGGCTTTTGAATGCAAATGACGACTAATGCAGTATAAATCCTAAACTCTAAAATGCAAATGTAGAAGCAGATGTACTAAATTAAAGGATATAAACCAAAAATGGGTGTCTACAGCTGCCCCTCTTTGTGCGCTTTCTAGCTATCGAGAAGTGTGCAAAGAAGTAGTTTGTGTACTTTTTGAGAGTTAAAAAGCGTGCAAAGACGTTGACACCCATTTTATTAATAAATATTGTTAAGAACTCTTTCGGAGAAATCACCTTCTGATTCTTCCTTAGGAGATTGCATTCCGACTATCTTTTGTCTTACTCGAACCATCTCCCGATTCATTCTTAAAAAAACCGTCTTCCGATCATCTTTCGAACTGTCTTCCAATTCATTCTTATAAAGAATTGTCTTCCGATCATCTTCCATTCATCTTTCTCTAATTCTCTGAATCATCTTCCGCTTATCCCTCGAATTGTCTCTCAATTCCATTCATGAGAGGATCGTCTTCCGATTTTCTTTCGAACTGTCTTCCAATTCAATCTTAAAAGGACCGTCTCCCGCTTATCCTTTGAATTGTCTTCCAATCCCATTATTAAGAGGATCGTCTTCCGATTCTCTTTCGAATTGTCTTCTAATTCAATCTTAAAAGGACCGTCTTCCGTTTATCCTTCGAATTGTCTTCCAATTCGTTCTAATAAATCGTCTTCCGACCTATTCCTGATAATTTCTCTACATAAGCTGTTTTCCAGTCAATTTCTGATGAGGTCATCTTCCGAACCTTTTCTCTTGTAAAGTCACGTTGAGTCTTCTGAATGCCGTTCAAAAGTCCTTTCCGTCATCTGGAGTCTTTCTTCAAGATCCTTTAGAATATGCTCGAATATAAATTAGAATGCATGATGATGCAATGGCAATGTATGCAATGTAATGCAAAGTACGTTTATTTTGATTTGAATATTGTTGTTATTATTGTTTTACTATCTTGATTAATCAATAGCCTTGCATGTCCTACTAGCGCACTTCTTGCTCTCTTGACCTGATGTTCTCCTCTTTTGAACCCTCATCTGATATCTTAGCTCTATTTCTTCTAATTCGTGTTCCCCACATTCTTATCAATCTTTTACCCTTACTCCTTTGGAATTCTTTGCCCCAAATGATGATTTATGTTTCTTTATATCCTTTTTTACTAATACCCCCTGTTTGAACAATTAAAAGCGACCATTCCCATGTCTTTTTTCAAATTTTGAACAATAAAACCAGTGTTTATTTATAAAAAAGTGAAGTAAAAAGAAAACAAGTTTTACTGAAAACCTCGAAACTTCATTAATAAAGAAAATGTGTACAAATAGAAAAAGAGATAAACTTATATAACAAGGGATTTAATACATATACATACTAATAAAAACATGCTGAAGAGATAGAAGCTCATGTCGATGAATACTCCGACGACCGTTTTGTGACGTTTGCCGAAGGTTCTTCGAAATTGGTCTTGATGTTGCCTTACCCGACTCAGTCTGGACCAGACCCTTACCCTTTTGACCTTAAGAGATTTTCTTGAAGTGCCTTGCCCATAGACTATGTCCTTCTATCTTTCACATGAGCTGTCCTTTTCGGGTTTTCAACTCAAGTTCCTCCTTTTCCATCCTTCACTTGAGCCGCCCTTTTCGGGTTTTCAACTCAAGTGACCCCCAATGGATCCAAACCACCCTTTGCGGGTTTTCAACTTGGACCCCTCCTTATATTTTATTTCTCTTTTTGCGACCTCTTTCCCTTTTTTTAGGCCCAGTTTTTTTTTCTTTTTTTCTTTCTCTTTCCTTTTGCGATCTCTTTCTTTTTTAGGCCCAGTTTTTTTTTTTAGACATAATATTCTTGACTGTGTCAGAGTTGATAGGCCTGGGAAACTCTTCCCCATCCATCTCTTGTAAAATTAATGCCCCACCAGAAAATGCTTTCTTTACCACGAATGGGCCTTCCCAGTTAGGTGCCCACTTGCCCCTTGGGTCACCCTGTTCTGGTATGATCTTTTTCAGTACCAAATCTCCTTCTTTGAACTCTCTCGGGCGTACTTTCTTGTTTAATGCCCGCTCCATCCTCTTTTGGTACATTTGGCCATGACATAAAGCCGTTAACCTTTTCTCATCGACCAAATTGAGCTGATCATATCTCTCTTGGACCCATTCAGACTCTTCCAATTTAGTCTATCGATATACCCGTATGGACGGTATTTCTACTTCGATTGGTACTACTGCCTCCATTCCATATACCAAAGAGTACGGAGTTGCCCCAGTTGAGGTCCTAACACAAGTCCGATAAGCGTGAAGAGCAAAAGGAAGCTTCTCATGCCAATCCCTGTATGTCTCAGTCATCTTCGCCACAATCTTCTTAATATTCTTATTGGCTGCCTCCACTGCACCATTCATCTTAGGTCTGTAAATGGTTGAGTTACTATGCACAATCTTGTACTGTTTGCAAGTTTCTTTCACCAATCCTTGGTTCAAGTTGGATGCATTGTCAGTAATAATCCTTTTCGGCAACCCATATCTGCAGATAATCTCCTTCTTAATGAACTTGGTGACTACTGCTTGAGTAACACTTGCGTATGAAGCTGCCTCAACCAATTTTGTAAAGTAATCGATCGCCACCAATATGAATTTGTGCCCATTTGAAGCCTTGGGGTTAATAACTCCGATCACATCTATTCCCCTCATTGAGAAAGGCCATGGAGCTGACATTACATGTAATGGATTTGGGGGCACGTGAATTTGATCTGCGTAAATTTGACACTCACGGCATCTTCTGACATACTTGATACAATCGGTTTCCAATGTCAACCAATAATAACCTACTCTCATAATCTGCCTTGCCATCTTGTGCCCACTAGCGTGACTCCCGCATGAACCTCTATGCACTTCTTCTATCACCATCTTGGCCTCTGCTGAACCCACACATCTAAGCAACGTTTGGTCACGACTTTTCTTGTATAAAGTGCCACCTTCCAGGAGATAACCCATTGCCATTCTCCAAATCACTCTCTTGTCATTTTCTGTAGCATGTCCTGGGTATCTTTGGTACTTGATGTACTGGAGGATATCAAAATACCAAGGATTCCCATCTGCTTCATCTTCCACGCTCATCACATGCGCAGGGGTATCTTTCATCTGAATCTGGATCGGCTGGATCTCTGTATTAGCGCCCACTTTAAACATTGAAGCAAGGATTGCTAATGCGTCTGCCAATTGATTATTTTCCCTAGGCACATGATGGAATGTAATCTTCTCAAAGGATTTGACTAATTCCACCGTATGGTCTCGGTATTTGACCAATTTTAGCTCGCTCGTCTGCCATTCTCCTTTCATTTGGTAAATTACCAAGGCTGAATCACCGTAAACCTCCAACTTCTTTACTTCTTTGTCTAAAGCAATCTGAATTCCGAAAATGCAAGCTTCATATTCTGATACATTGTTCGTGGCCGGGAATCCCAATCGAGCCGTAGCTGGGAGATAATCACCCTCGGGGGATATCAATACTGCACCTATCCCCTGCCCTGACAGGTTTGATGCCCCATCGAAGTACAACTTCCACGTTTCTTCCTCCTCTTTTATTTCCTCTACCTAGCATATTGCCATCAAGTCTTCATCTGGAAACTCAAACTGCACCAGTTCATAATCTTCGCTAGCTCGATCAGCTAAGAATTCTGCTATAGCACTTCCCTTGATTGCTTTTTGAGACACATATACTATATCATATTCAGACAATAAAACCTGCCATCTAGCTATTCTTCCTGATAGGCCGGGTTTTTCAAACACATACTTAATCGGATCCAATTTGGAGACCAACCAAGTAGTGTGATAGAGCATATACTGTCTTAATCTATGAGCTGCCCAAGCGAGTGCACAACACATCTTCTCCAGATCTGAGTACTTAGCTTCATAATCAGTGAATTTCTTGCTCAAATAGTAAATTGCTCGCTCTTTCTTCCCAGCTTCATCTTGTTGGGCCAATACACATGCCATCGAATTTTCGAACACTGTTAAATACAAGATCACAGGCTTGTCTCTTACTGGTGGCACTAACACTGGTGGTTTGGATAAATATTCCTTAACCTTATCAAAAGCAGCTTGACAGTCCTCATCCCATTCCCCTGGATTTTTCTTCTTCAACAATTTAAAGATCGGGTCACACTTCGCTGTCAACTGAGAAATAAAGCGAGCGATGTTTCAACCTACTCAAAAATCCTCTAACTTCTTTTTGACTCTTTGGTGGGGGTAAATTCTGAATGGCTTTTACTTTGTCCGGATCCACCTCAATCCCTTTCTCACTGACTACGAATCCAATTAGCTTTCCTGAAGTAGCTCCAAAGGTACATTTTGCTGGGTTAAGCTTAAGCTGAAACTCTCGAAGTCTTTCGAAGAGCTTCCTTAAATTCACCAAATGTTCTCCCACCGATCGAGCTTTAGCAATCATATCATCAACATATACTTCAATCTCCTTATGCATCATATCATGGAAAAGGTTCACCATTTCTCTTTGATACGTGGCTTCGGCGTTTTTTAGCCCAAACGGCATAACTTTGTAACAAAACACTCCCCAAGCCGTGACAAACGCAGTTTTTTCTCTATCCTCTGGCGCCATCTTAATCTAATTGTATCCAGAAAACCCGTCCATGAATGAAAACAAAGAATATCCAGCGGTGTTGTCCACTAAAACATCAATATGTGGCAAAGGGAAGTTATCCTTTGGGCTGGCCCGATTCAAATCCCGATAGTCCACGCACATTCTCACTTTTCCATCCTTTTTAGGCACCGGGACTATGTTTGCTTGCCACTCTGGGTATCTGGCTTCTTCTAAGAATCCCGCATCCAGCTGCTTCTTGACTTCTTCTTTAATCTTTAATAACATATCTAGCTTCATTCTTCTCAATTTTTGCTGAACCGGTCTACAATCCAATCTGATGGGCAATCGATGCACCGCAACTTCCGGATCTAAACCTGGCATATCTTGGTAAGACCATGCAAACACATCTACATACTCCTTCAACAGATCTACCAGCTCGTCTTTCCTTTTCCGACAAAGTAGTACCAATTTTAACCTCCCTGCGTTCTTCTTCCATCCCCAAATTAATCAATTCGGTGGGTTCCTTATGTGGCAATATCTGTTTTTCCTCCTGCTCTACCAGTCTCAAAAGGTCTAGGGGTAAGGTCTGATCCTCAATGTCTTCATCATCGGGTTCGTCGGCAAAAACCGGTTTTTCGAAATCGAACCCAGGCTCGTCATGAGCGTCTTTGCATTCATCGTCAGTTGGCCTGAGAAATAAAGCAACAAAATATATATACCAAGGAAAGAATATATAACTAGTAATAAATGAATGAATGATAATGAAAACGTAAAATAAAGGTGAAAAATATATGGATAAAACTTTTGGGAGTGTATTTCATTTCATTACTTTAAGAAATATTGTGAACATAAGATAGTTTGATATTTTGAAAGGAAAATCAGAACATGGTATTGTCATAGACATTCTTAAGGTGGTATTAATACTTAGGATAAAATATTAATTACATTTCCGAATCATCAACAAAGATAGCTCTCTCATATTCAACCCAGTTGTTCAGAACTTCTCCTGGAGCTAATTCACGAATCCAAGTGCAATTATCTTCCTCCTGAGTCTTATCAGTAACAGCATTGATGTCCAGATCCTGCAGCTTCTCCTTTATCTCTGACTCCTCTTCTGATGTCGCATTGTTGACCCAACCAGCTGACTTGAAGGTCTCATACAGAGGTGGGAACTTCATCTTCTTCTCTTCCACTCTATGCCCCATCCTGGCCGACCTTCTCAACTTCACCCTCTCTTCAGCTTCTGCCCAGTCTTTAGCTGTCGGCTTAAATCCCAACCCAAAGGGGCCCTCATGTATGGGTACTTCAAGAGACTGTGTAATTCCTTGCAGCTCCATTCCCAAACCTTTCCCTTCTTCAAATCCCTTCTTCATCATAAACTTGATACTCATAACAGAGTAATCCCTCATGCTCTTTGGAATAACTTCAGCAACTTCAAAGGCCCTGAATGAGCATTCATATGACCCTTCTGGTGGTTCTACATAAGAGAATCCCGGTGCACTGGCCACCACAAAATCTTCTTCCCCTTTGACTTCCACAAACTTCTCTAGAGTAAGAAATTTTACCACCTGATGCAAGGTTGATGGAACCGCCCCTACCTGATGTATCCATGGCCTTCCCAATAAGCATGAATAGGATGGATGCTGTATATCCAGTACTTGAAACACTAGGGCGAATGGCACTCCCCCCACTTCAATGGTTATCTCCACCTCTCCTATAACACTCCTCCTAATGCCATCAAAGGCTTTCACAATCAGATGATTGGTTTGAGTACAGGCCTCATCCACCGGTAACCTCTTCAACATCTTGAGGGGTAAGATATTCAAAGTTGAACCATTATTAATCAGAACATTGCCTATGCTCACATTTTGGCACCTGACTGTGATATGTAAGGCCTTTATGTTGTTCCTCATCCCTTTTGGGATATCCTTTTCTGCAAAGGCGATGAATCCGTGCGCCGATATATTTCCCGCCATGTGATCCAAATCAGCAACACTGATGTTCTGAGACACATATGACTGATTCAACACCTTTAACAACGCCTTTCGGTGTGCTTCAGAGTTCAACAATAAGCTGAGGATAGAAATTCTAGCAAGCAACCTGTTTAACTGTTCAATTACACGGTATTCACTCTGTTTGATGATCTTCAAGAATTCAAATTCTTCATGTTCTGATACTGGCTTCTCAGCAATCTCCTTTTCCCTCGGTCTGACCACTTCCTCTGAACCCCTTATACCGGTCTCTGGAACCATAACCTCATCCTTCCTCTTCTTACCTGATTCTAACATCTCTGGTGAATATACCCTTCCACTTCTAGTCATCCTTCCCACACCCGACACATTAGCCGAACTGTTTTCCCCTGATGGTGTAGTTACACTGAAATCATATTTCCATGGCACTTGGTGACTATCTATATAAGGAAATGGCTGCGGGGGTGTCACAACTACAGATGCTACTGGCTTTCGCATGTGGGCTAGTAAAATTGTTGGTAGTCTCGGCACAAAAGGTTGAGGTGAACTCCTGGGCGGAGCTGGTACAAAAGGCTGAGGTTTGACCTTAAGTGGAGCTGGTATGAAGGGTTGTATATGTTCCTCAATGATCACATCAACTTCTACTTCCTTGTTCTCTGTATAGAATTCAATTCTTCCATCATCCATCAAACTCTGAACTTTCTTCCTGAACTCGCAGCATCCTTGAATTCCATGCCCCAAACCATGATATGGGCATACTTTCTCCATCTCTTCTTCTCCAAACTCCCATGGGATTATCATCCCTATCTTCATTAAAGCTCTATAAACTGTGGCCATCGGAGTGACCACCTCGTCGATCTGACTTTTAACTGTTTCACATTCACCGACCATACCCACCTGATTCCCACCATGATTAGGTAACGGATTAGCTGGAGCTGCATTTGCAAAGCTTAACTTTCCTGTCTTCACCAACTCCTGTACGGCGTATTTCAACCTCAAGCAGTTTTCAGTAGAGTGTCCCTCAGTCCCTGAATGGTAATCACAATGGGCATTGCGATCATACCAAGCTGCCAGATTTTCCATGGGCTTTGAGAAAGGCAACCTTTGCAACAAATTTTGTTGTAACAACTGCGGAAGAAGCTCAGTATAAGTATATGGGATAGGATCGATTGGTACTCTCCTGCTAGCTGGATCTTTACCACCTGCCCAATTTGTTGGATCCTTTGTTTGAATTGCTAAGGGTGCACTAGGGCGTTGACTTTGAGGTCTTGGCTGAAAAGGTGTCCCACTAACAGCGCTTACATTCCCTAAGTTCTGAGTGTAGTATTGTTTGATACTGAGGGTAGTATCCCTGGGGTCGATAATGGTAGCCGTAGTTTCTTGGATAGTACTGTTGGCCCTGATTTCTAGATTTGAAATCTGTTTCTCCTACTGAATGCACTTCCCCTTCCTTTTTCTTCTGTCATTTCTTAGCATGATCACTTAACTTATCTAGGTACCCCATCTTAATTGCAGCTTCCATAGCTTCCCCTATTACAATCAAGCTTGAGAATGACTCTGTAATCTTCGGGAGTAGTGCCTTAAAATACTCTTTAGGTAAGGTTCTAAGGAACAGGGAGTTCACTTCCCTTTCAGGGAGTCCGGGAACTAACAAGGCTACTTCTCTGAAGCGCTGACCATAAACTGTCAATGATTCATCAGGCTTTCTTGACATATTTGTCAGAGTATCCCTGGTGGGGGCCAAATCCATTAGATACCTAAAGTGCGCCAAAAAGGCCTTGGTCATGTCACTCCAGCTCTCAATGTTTTTCGGATCCAGTTGATTGTACCAAGTGATTGCTGACCCAGTCAAGCTGAACATGAAGCTATACATCAGGAACTTATCATCAGTGGAAAAGGGTGTCATCTTGTTCTGGAAACTGAGCACGTGATCCCTAGGGTTCTTCGTCCCATCATACTTCTCAAAATCGAGCATTTTAAATTTTGGAGGGATGACCACTCCTTTTACCAAAGTAGTACATGCAATGCTGGGGATCCCATAATCCTGAATCCCATCTACACTCTTCAGCCTATCCTCTATCCTACCTTCAATCCTCTGCCAAAACTTCTCATCCTCAGCTTCCTTCCTTAAGCTGTCTCCCCCAGTCAGATCAATGGGCTTAGTTGCAGCTATCCCTGTCTGATATAGATAAGAGCGGTCTTGTGGCAGAGATGTGGATGACATGCCACCGCTAGTATAGAGCCCCTGACGAGGAGGGTAGAATGTCCCTCCTGCTATCCCTGACAATGCCTGAAAATCAAACGGTGCCCCACTGGATGTTAAAGGATCAGAGGCAAAAGGCCTAGTTGCCGTTCCAAACTGGGTTCCACTAGAGGTGGGTGGAAACGTGAAAAGATTAGTATTTTCAGTCACTAATCCAGATAGTCTTGAACGTGCTCCAGTCAGGGCTGAGCTTGCTCTGAACACCCCTCCAGTGGGATCCTCTATGTTCTGACTCTCATCCACCAAATTTTTCGCTTTCATCAACTGCATCAACATTCCCTTCATCTCTTCCATCTGAGCCTTTGTAGCTTCCTCACGACGTTTTGCCTCTTCATCTCGGCGTGCTAACTCTTCCTTCAATCGCTGAATCTCTGCATTCTGGTCCTCCATCCTTCTAGTACTGGACCTAGTGTTGTACTGTCGGGTAGGCTGATACTGTTTTTTGGGTGGAGCTATCTTTTAATGCTTCTTCCTGAATTGTAAAACCAACCATTAGGATATGTTATTATCATTATTCTTCATATTTATTATTATTGTCTTATTTAAAGATGAATGGATGCCCTAAAAGGAAGAGTTTACAAGATTCCCCACCATTGTGGTGGAATTCATAATTCTTCACTTTTATATCCAGAACTCTGACTTTGTGCATTCACATAAGTCAAAGTGTCTTTCGCACTGGCATCTATGCAAAGTGCATGCATGAGTGAATGAATGAATGTTCTAAAAAGGAATGTTATAAAGATTCTCCACCATTGTGGTAACACTTAATAACTTTGATTTTATGCATTCACATAAATCAAGATATCCTTTATAGTGTCAATGAACATGTAATAACCATAATGCCAAAAACCAAGAAACTGGATTAACTCAAAACAAGGTTTAAAACACCACATCATTCAAACTTTAAATACATCACCAAATCGTTCAAATTTTAATTACAATCTCCAAATATATTTTCTTTGAATACAACAGAATATCTATCAAGCATCATTTGTCATCTCCTCCCGCTTGCGCTTATCACAGTCTTCATTCAGGGATATGTCTTTGTAAGCGTTGATGAAAGCTCCAAACAGACGGATCACCTTCTCTAAACAATCAAGGACCTCCTCTCCCTCTAGCCTTCTGAATATCTTCTGATTGCAGGCCTTCTAAACCTCGCTCTTGATTTCCTTAGCTTTTGCTACTCCTGCCTGGACATGTGTCTGCAATTTTATCAACTGGTCAGTGCGGGTGTGGTAGGCATGTTCCCACTTGTAGAGCCTGTATTTGATGAAAAACCATGCCCTTTTTACTTCCTTCACTTTAGCCTTGTACTGTAAGTATTCTGACTCGAGATTATCGAAGTCGTCTTCTCGTTCCTTTTCCAATTCATCCAAACGGGTAATTTCAGCATTCAAATCCTGAATTTGAGCTTCGTAAGCGACTTTCCACAACACTAACTACACTTCTTGTCCTGCTGTTTTCCCTTTTTCTTTCTCAAGTTCAATTGTCAAAGCAGCGACCCTTTCATTGGCTTCATTGAACTCTACCTCCCGTCTCCTTAAAATTCTGATTTCTTCATTCTGACGTCTGGCTAGGGAGGCTAAGTTGTTGCTAAAGTCTCTTTCGTCCTCCAACTCTCGCCTGATATTCTGACCATCACTCTCAATTTGTGTTTTCTCCCGTTGAAGTGCAATGTATGCGGGACTCTGAGTGACCACTACAGCTCTCTTTCCTTTCAGATCCTTCACTTCATCCCTGAGTGCATCAATTGATTGGCCAAATTTCTTGTTCTGACTTGCACAATATTCTGCTTTATCTTTTTCTTTCTGATAATCCTGCTCCAACTCTTCCTTCCTTTTTACGACTTTGTCCATCTGAATCTGCAAGTCCTCAGTTGCTTCCATCAGCTGTGCTTTTGCTTTCTCCCACTTAGCTTTTTTTTACTTGAATTTTTCTTCCTATTCCCTAAGTACAGCCCCTTCACGACGACGCTTGTTTTCAATCTTCAACTTAGTGAGCTCATCTTCACTGTTTGCCCCTAATCTGATTCTTGGGTTCTTGGCTGGAGGCGGCGCTAGATTCTTAACCGTTTCCTTGTGCCATATGACATATTCTGGATATGGGGTTGTCTTATAAGGCGAGTCAGTCACATACTCCCATTGCGAATTCTTCCACTTGAGTGCCTTAGCCCTGGCTGCATCTACCTCCAACTGTCCCTTATGCTCAATGTCAATATTGCACAAACCCTGCATGTCGGGAATGAATTGCCCCACTCCAAATTGTCTAAGTGCTAGAGAAGTCGAGTAAGTAGTGGTTCCCCATGGCCCCATGAGTAGCATGAATGACTCTCCACCACTTCGATGCACTGGGGTCTTACTTCTCATCCATCGTGCCCTCCACACAATGTTGCCATGTCCACACTCTCTGAACCAATCTATCCACTCCTGCACTGTCTTCTTAACCCATGCAATATTCTTAAATTCTTTAATGGGATCACTATCTCGGAACTGGATGGACATCTTAGTTGTGTCAATCAAGGGTAAGTGCGTCTTCATCCATATAGTTAACATGGCCGCACAACCGATGAACCTTCCTTCTCCAGCCCTCCTACAGTGGTTCAAAGATCGGATGGTCTCTGCCACTATTGCTAGTGAGATGTCGAACCCGTGTTTTGCCTGATCCTGTATGTCAATCATCAACTCATCCACATGTGACGGAGCCCTAGGGAAGATGATCAAACCATAAATCAAAAGGGCTATCAGCTGGGATCCTCTCTCTTCGTCCTCCAAGTGTTCCTCGGCTTTCTGAGTCAAATAACTTTCCTTGAAATCCCTTACTTCTTTGCTCAAAGTTCTAAATCCCTTCATCCACTGGTCCGTCTTATCCCCAGTCATCTCAGAAATGTGCTTACTAACTTGAGGGTGCAACCTCCTCCAATAAATCTTGTCATTAGGCTTTCTAAATGGAAACTCGTCCGAAGGAAACAACATGGAGCGATACTCTTCCACTGTAAGCACCATGTCCACTTCATTGAAAACAAAGCAACGACGAGCAGAATCCTAGAAATGTATCACAGCCTTTAACAATGAATGATCAACCTCGGTATCGATCAAAGACCCGATAAGCCCATACTTCTGCTTGAACTGTTCCTTGTATGAGAACCTCGCCCACAAGCGAGTCACAGGTGGAAACTCGATGCTATAGTCCAAAGAAGTCACAACCCTATTTCCCTGTTGTTCTATCCCATTTGCTAGTGGATTATCAACCACTGTCGTTGCACTCGTGCTTCCTTCTACTAACTGATGTGTGGGTCCCACCCTGTTTGGTACACCCTTTTTCTTGGTTTTTGCCATTATGTGATAACCTAATGTAATGAATGCATGAAACAAGATAAAAGAAAGCAAAACAAAAGAACACAAGTTAGTAAAGGAATGTAAGTGTATAAAGTAAATGACAATGCCAGAATATAAAAGTTGAAAAACGAAGCCCCCTTTTTGAATGAAAAGATTTTTCTTGAATAGAAATCTAGACTGTGAGTCTTTATGGGGCAAGTCCATTTATTGTGAGTAATGCAATTACTCACTCTACGGTTCTTAATTTTTGACAAAACCAGACAGTAAAGGTAAGAGGTGTTCCTTATGTGTACCAACTTATATGCTGGGTTTAGTCCACTCACACCTAGAAGGTTCCCAATTTCGACCCGGCAAGGCCTCATTGGGTGGAGGTTTTTCGCACAACCTGTACGGGGACCTGGTTGGTCCCACGAAGGCTCGCTTATTACACCTCCCAAATCTAATTAAGGTGGCAAAATGCTAATGCAAAACGCAATCTAAGTGAAGTGTGTGAAGGAACAACCTACCATTACCCTAAAACTAAACCTGACAGACCTAGTAACAGAAGACAAGGGAAACAACACAAGATAGGGGTGAAGCAAACAGATATATAAACAAGGAAAGCGGTAAAGATGCAAAACAAACAAAGAAATAAAAGCAAGCAACCATTTTATTAACCCTAGATCTTGATTAGACTAAGTTAGGCCTGACTCTCTGTAGTCCCCAGTGGAGTCGCCAAGCTGTCGAAACGTCGGGCCCGAGGTGTCGAACCCTACCGTTAAACGACTTGAGAAGGGAGTCGCCACTAATCAAATTCTAGGTGTGATTAGTCAGCTAATTAACTTAACCGGTCTAATGGGGTCCAAAGCCTGGCGTGGGGCCCACTAAACCTATAGGTCCGGTCAATGTCACCTAAGTCTAGGTTCGGGAGTTGGTTACGTGTGGGGAAGGATTAGCACCCCCACAATGCCCGTCAAACGACGGTACCTCTAGTCTAACCTAAGTCTAACGGGTTTAAGGTTGCTTTTATCTTAATTGTTATTAGAAAGGGTTATAAAAGAAAAAGAAAATCATTTTTTAAACACATGTCGAGAATTCGAAGAATGTGATCGAACGATCGTCGATCAATTCTGTTTTCGATTCTCTTTCACTATTTGTTCTCTTATTGATCTTTTTCTCTTCGAAAAAGAAATTTTGAAAATGCTGTGATAAAACCTTTTATTTTTTTTGTTCTTAAAATCTTTTATTTTTCTTTAAAAACTTCCATTTTAGTCTTCCTAAAAATGGTGAGAAAATCTTCTTTTCTTATCTTTCTGGAAAACTTTTTCCATCTTTTATTGATCTTCTAATCCTGAAACTGTAGACACCCAATTTTGCACTCAGGGACATTACGGGCAACTTTGAAAAATTTTACTTAGTGAAATGGGCTTATTTTTACTCAACTTTTTTGTTTTGGACTTTTGAACCGAATTCCTTTAATCCTCTCTCATTTATTTGGTTAGGAATTCCATGGCTTTTTGGGCTATAATTTCTAAAGTCAAATTGGGCATTTGTCTTTTGATCCCATCCATTTTTGCTTTTGGGCTTTGCACTTGGTGTTAACTTACTTGCACCTTTTTGGGTTATGGGTTATTGATTTTGGGGCCTTGAAGGCCCAATTTTGGTCTCAATAGTAAATCGAATCCATTTCATTTATTTTTATTATTATTACAAAAAAAAAACAAAAAAGGGCATAAACGAAAAAAAGAATTAGTTTTTTTTTCTTCTTGTGTTACACCAATAACCAGTGCATGCTCTTCTTTTTTTTCCACCCT